>JAUTDX010002032.1:0-61835 GCA_030844895.1 Ambrosia x helenae
AAATTTTTCCCAATAATACCCTTATGCAAAATCTTCTTGTACATCCCCTCTCCTACTTATTATTTATTATTTATTACATGGAGCAACTTTGGTGAATTCATGTGTGTATGTCATGTATGAAACAAAACGTAAAAGTTTTGATTTACGAGCTATTTGGCAAAGTTGTTTGTATCATTTAATAGTATATATCGTTAAGTGGTAGGCGTGACCAAAGTGTTACGTTGTGAGGTAGTGTAGTCATGAGAATAAATGTATTATGGAACTAACTTTACGAGTTGTTGAATGGATTATTACTAAAATCCACCTAAAATCAATGTATTTCAATAATCCGTGCGAATGTTATTATACTTTAGTTGAAATAAGAATAATTATCTTATGTTGTTACAAGTATTTCGTTATTTAATATATCATTTAAATAGAAAGTTTTTCGATGAATTTTACGTCTTAATCATGAATTGATACAATTTGATATAGTTTTTAGACCCGCCGCAACGCCGGGTTACCAACTAGTTTTCTCTAAGTCTTATCTCACTCTTAAAATGTCACTAGGCTATAATTTAATGGGCAACCTGCTACCGTATATCTCCCTCTTTTATTAGTCAATCTACACCGACTTTTATTTGTGTTTCCATAGGCCCAACCTCAGCCCCAAAAGTCCTTTTGTTATTTATGTGAAGTCCTGAATCCACAGGTCACGTATGTCCTTTATGCTCATTTTCTACTTTAGTTACACAAAGCCCACCAGCTCAAGCCTAACTAATTAATAATCCAATGAGTTGAAGTAGTCATAACATCCCAAACCTTATTCTCCTGCGCAATTACCAAAGAACAACTAAATGCATTTAATTTATTAATTGCCACAATAATTACTTGACTTGTGTTAGTAGTATTTTTCATCTTTATTTACTGTAACCTTATGAACTTGATTTTCAAATGATAAGCATCGTCATGTTTTATTCTTTGTTTATTTGTTTTAATTTTAGTTTCTTTCATTTAATCTCATTTTATTCATAGCCTACCCAATACAAAAACCAAATAAAGTAATAGATTTTATACTAAAATTAACGCATTTATATTATTGGAAGTGTTAGAATTTAAATAATCCAAGCTATCAACTATTGGCCACCACCAATGCTAGCTCACGAAATGTGTGATATGACATGCTTGCCACATATCTATAACTTATAATAAAAGAATTGAATATTGATGAGGTGGCATTCAATGGAGACCTCATTCTTCCTTTGAATGTGTCACATGGACGTTGAGGTGAGAGTTTTTAATTTATTTTTTATTTTGTTTTCATCCATTCTCCTACACTTATCTAACCCTAATCTCTTTAAGAATTTAAAAACAAATTTAGATTTTTCTCTTTAATGTTTCCTCCCATCATTTTTAAACGTTAATATCTTTTATATACGAGATTTTTAAAGAAAAAAATTACACCAAATTAACGAGCATTTTATTATCTTTCCAACGAGTACCATAGTGCTACATAAAAAACGGAGAAAAACCGACTATTTTTTATGGGGTTTCGTTCATACAGGAAAAAAAACACAAAGTGTTCAGGTTATTCATTAATCATGTTTTTTCTTTTAAACCAGGTTCTTATATACAATGTTGAAATTTAGCCCAATCGCAATGCTATCATTGGAATTTTACTCTTCTAAAGATGGATAGGTATACTTCATCCAGAGAAGCTAGGAGAAAGAATCGCGCAACACTGCGACACATTGTGTCACCTTATAGCAAGGTTATTTTTTTTTTTATTTAATTACAAGAGTAATAATAATAATTATTATTATTAGTATTATCAGAATGGTTATATTTTTCAACCCCGGGACACTCCCGGGATAAAAAGCTAGTATCCACATAATTAAGAGGCATTTAACACACAAGGATACCAAATTACCAAAAAGAAACGAAGTTCGTATTCTATTTATTAATGGTCCGTTGGTGGACAATATGTTAAAAGGTAGGACTCCCAGTATAGATTTCATTACATGGGATTAGTGGCGGCCAATAGTTGATAGTTTGAGTTAATTAAATCCAATACTGATCCATATTATAATTAATATTAGATAAAGGTACCTAAAATACATCGATTAGTTGTCAAGCTTGTTATAAATGGTAGTAAATAGCTTATCTATGTTAGTGAACATATAAGAAATTTTATTACGACCCTCCGGTTGAAAATTTATTGTTCCGCTGCTACCCATCTCTACCATCCTATGCTATTTATTCCAAATCTGCAACGAACATCATTGTTTTCAAACCCTTATTCCAACTCTATCCTTAAATCATCCCTAACATTTAAATGGATCTTTATCATCCCTTCCATGCAATATTAATAAGATACGAGATCAGAAGTGCATGGTACAATACCCGGAAAATATTGTTAACACAAGCTCGGCATGAATATTTAGGCGTTATCGCATCACCGGGCTGTGTTCACGCTAATCCCGCACCATTGTGTCTCACTTATTACCGCCCCCATTCTGAATGATCAATTGTTACCGCCTCCATTCCTCCACCGTGAGATTTTTGGAAATTAATTTGTGTTAACTATAGAGTTTATTATTTAATTTGTTTTTTTAACAAATTGTATTTTCTGGGCTGGCAAAATGGATTTTATTAATACCACTTTTTTCTAGTTGCCGCTAATAATCCCAACTAAGACTATTCTCACCACCAATCCCACCTTGCACACTATTTTGTCTCAACAAACATCCGTTAAAAAACTTAACCTAGTTTGTTTTTTGCTGATGTGGACTATGACTGGGAAATGACATGGCTATTATCCCCCATTTTTGCTGATGTGGACATGTGTTGGATGATGACATGGATTTTTTGTCATTTGTGTGTTTCTTTTTTTCTTTTTATCATAAAATAATAATAATAATAATTAACTTTTTATTATATATATATATAGACACACAAATCACCACCATGGCCCACCTACCATCACCATGTAACCACCAGCCACCACCAGTTGTTGAATCATAATCAGATGATCTTGGTGAAAAATTTCTTTGAATATTTTGAAGAGAATGTCTCATCTGATCAGTACCTTTCGATTTGGTGGGCTTAAGTTCATTTATCTTGGGACCCTTTTGATTTTTCCCAGACCGATTCTTTTGATTCACATGTTTGGTGGGTTTGTGTTCAACATGTTTCTTCTGATCAACGAGTTTTCTGATCTGAGCTTCAATAACTGGTATTTCCTCAAAAATATGTTTAATTAAGGATTGATCCACATTTTTAATGGGAAACTCTTTATCAGAAAACAATTTGTCAGATCCCACCAACATGTACAGCCCTTTTGTGCCTTCAGCAAACTGAAAGTGCTTCTTTTCCGGTTCAGGTTCACACAAAATATGATTTTAATAGAGCTATGTGAACCTGATTGAGCCTTCTCAGTTTCCTGGGATTCTTTATTAGAATCCTCAAGGTCTGCCTCCGGTAAGGCCTTTGGTTTCAATTTCACTTTCCGTCTATTTACAGAACGTTTATTGTAACCAAGTCCTTGATTTTCTTTTTGCCGAGACTGGTTTTTTAAGATCAACATCATATTTACCTAGCACAAACTTTGCAAACTGAAAACCATCTAGCTTATGTTGGGCTCTTTCATAATCAGATTTTGTTTGCGCTAATTCTTTCTTTATTTGCTCAAGAGTTTTAGAAAGCTCGGAATTTTCTTTCATTAAAATTTCATTTAAGTTTTTAAAACTCCATTTCATTTGCTCTCAAAACTTCATTGATGGTTATGCAATTAGCTAGATCGCAAGTAAGGGTCTGTTGGTTTTCAGATAGCCTTTCAATCGTACTTTGGAGTTCGGCACAGTTAGAACAGACAAACCTGGAAGATCCTTGTGCAATAGGTTCAGTTCCGTGCTTGATTTGAACTCCAACTTCTGGATTTTGATCATCAGCATCTTCCTCTTCTGATTCATTCCTTTCAGAAGTTGAACAATTTGCATCAGTTCTGTTGATTTCTTCAGAACTTCGTTCAGGATCTTGTTCACTGGATGATGATTCACTATCTGCATCTGTACTCTCTTCTGATATTTGAACACTCTCTAACACTTCTCCCGATTCCACAGTCTCTACTCGTTGAGCAAAACACGCAATTTCCATATTATCACTTCCCATGAGTTGTGTCTTCTGGTCAAAGCCTTTCTCAGCATGCACAGTAAGTACACTCGCAGCATCCGTGTTTGCTGAGACAGAGTGAATTGCAGGAGTAACCGAAACCACAACTGTTTCTTGATTGTTTTAAACATTGTTAATTTGTCTGGTTTGATTCGGTTGACTTTGACTAGCATCTAACGTTGATTTCCTCTCCAGATGGGCCACGGATTACATCCGGAACTCCCCTGTTGTTGTCGTTGTTGAGCCGGTTGGGTGTTCATTGAAGACGCGAAAGCCCATGGTTTGGTTGCATTTGCCATTATGAAAACCTTGTGAAAAAGTCAACTCTTGGTCAACAAAAGTCAAACTTCGGTCAAAGACTGTTAACACCTTTTTTTTTAAGTCAAACTCGGTCAACGAAAGTCAACTTTGGTCAACGCGAGTCAAACTTAGGTCAATTTTAGGTTCAGCACGTTATAGGTGATTGGGAATTGTAAATGCTAGTTTATATGTGATTGGGAATTGTAAATGCTAGTTTATATGTGATTGGGAATTGTAAATGCTAGTTTATAGGTGATTGGGATCCTAATCACTAGTTTTTACACGTGATTGGCGTAATTGCTAGTGAACAGTTGAGCGATTACGAGTTTGGGAGTGATTAGGATTCAACACGTGATTAGGATCCTAATTGCTAGTTGTTACACGTGATTGGCGTAATTGCTAGTGAACAGTTGAGCGATTACGAGTTTGAGGGTGATTAGGATTTAACACGTGATTAGGAGCTATGCCACATGCAAATGTAGGCGATTAGCTCCTAATCGCTAGTGAGAACACATGAATACATGGCTAATCGCCTGATATGGCATGCAATTGGGGCTAATTGTGTATAGGTGAAGGCGATTGGGAGCCTAATTGCTAGTAAGGGTAGTGATTAGGCTATTCATGCAATAAGTTCATGTGATTAGGGATTCATAATCGCCTGATCTGATCTGCAAGTTCACTTTTGCTCAAAAACTACCATTTTTGCTTCAAAATCTTATCCAAAACAATGTGTTTAATCCCCAAATGATTAGAAAAGTTTCCAAAACAGTTTTAGAACAAAACCTGATAAAAAACACACGTTTTTATTCGTAAAAACACACTAAGATTTTGAAAATATGGGTTTTTTTATGAAAAACTCAAAGTTTCAAAGTTCAAACAGGTTTTTGGATAAAAATTTCAACTTTCACACTAAAACCCACCTGTTTTCACACGTTTTTGTTATCAAAACGCTCGTGATAAGAGCCTTGGCTCTGATACCACTTGTAGGATCGACGAATGGGTTAACCGACAATCACGAGGGTTATATTCAGAGTGCGGAAACCTCTGAATATGTTCTAATAACACAAACAACTAAGAAAAAAATGATATACGAGTAATTAACACACACAAACGAGTCAAAAGATTAAAGATTTATCATTAAAACAGAGCTCGAGTGTTTACAATGATCAAACCAGACTTCTCAGACCAGGGGAGGGTGTTTGGAGAGTGTGTGTGGCAAAAAACTCATGATTAGGGTTATGATTGGGCCTATTTATACCTCCCGTACACGTACAGACAGCTACATGCGATTACGAAGCTATCCACCATGTGATTATAGGCGATTAGGGCTAGGGGTGTAAATGACACGTAGCGGCTCGGGATCGGCTCGGGATCGGCTCGGTAAAAAGCTCGAACGAGCCGAGCCTTAACGATCCCGAGCCCGAGCCCGAGCCTGAAATATGGCTCGTTTAGTTATCGAGCCCGAGCTCGAGCCCTAGATACAAAGCTCGATTGGGCTCGCAAGCCTAATCGAGCCTTAACGAGCTAGAGCCCGAACCCGAGCCCGAGCCTAAGTTATAGCCGAGCTTTTACGAGCTCGAGCCGAGCTTTTGAGCTCGTTTGAGATTCTCAAATCACCTCGAGCCGAGCCGAGCTCGAGCTTTGGATTTTGCTAGCGAGCCGAGCTCGAGCTCAAGATTGTAGGCTCGAACCGAGCCGAGCTCGAGCTTCACAAAACCTTAACGAGCCCGAGCCGAGCCCAGTCAGGCTCGGGCTCGGCTCGGCTCGTTTACACCCCTAATTAGGGCCTAATCGCATGTAAGAACTAGCATTTAGGAGCCTATCCACCATGTACAACATGTGATTAGGAGGCTATCTATCATGTACAACATGTGATCACAAGGCTCTCCACCATGTAATGATTCCTTACTCGCCTGTTGGTCCCAAACACTCCCAAAACGCTTATAAACACATCCAAACACCCTGTAACACGTCCAAACATCTAACATACTAGCCTAGGGACATCATGCACTAACAGACTCCCCCTTGGACCTAGCTAGTATGACTACGAGCCATACACCACTCGATTTACTTAGCCAACGACCTATAGAGACCTATCACTAGCTAGGGACATACGAACAATGCACTTACACTCCTAATGGATTGCCCATCCAGGTTCTCACAATTTTGTATTCACCTACTCAAATTGCTCGCCCAAACAAAACGCATAATGGAAGAGATGATTTTCGCCCCTTAAAAGGAAGGTTTCTTCGTTCTTCCCTCAACCAATGTGGTGCTTACATTTCCACCCCCTTAGGGAACCCAATGTCGTCACTGGCACACCGACCTTGTCTCTAAATCTGATAGCATTTGTAACATCTGGCATATCGTACCACTATAATATTGTATGTTTTCGCCTCCCTCGGGTTTTCTTTCCAGAAACTCACATATTTGCTTTTGTTGCCTGGTAGAGATTTCTGAGGACACTCGTCCTGGTTCTACTCCTACGTGATCATGCTTAACTGTCTATTCAACAACCAGTGCTCCCAAAACATGTTGCTGATTTTAAGAGGCTAGACATTATATACTAATTAATGAACCAAAAATTTCTTCTTGCTACATTGTATATAGGGTTTGGTTAGTGTGTTACAATGGTCATAATAATCTTTCGTTGTATAGCTATTATATTTAAACAGAAATTTTTATATAATATAGCTATACACAAAATCGATTAAAATAGCATTTCTCATATATCAAACACAGTTTACATGCATTGAGAAGACATCAAGCGATGTAGCTCATCACCACATTTTCAAATGATAGGCTAGATATGACATTGAAGGCACTCTCGCTATTATTTCGTAAATCTGTCAGATGGTATCATCAATGCAGTAGTTTTATCTTAACAAGTTAAAAGTCCGATTGAAACAGCCTTAAATTATCATCTTTTTTTCAGTGTCACCCTAATAATACGCTAGATGTGACATATCAGCTGCTTTTACAGATGCAAGTAGATGTCTGTCTCCATACAAAATTTCCTCAAGAAAATTCAGGAACATTATTATTGGTCTAGACCCTAGGTCATAGCCTCATAGGCCTGATCGTTGTTTTACATGTTTTTTCCTAACTGAAACCATTCTGAACACATTATCTACCACTTATTACCATTTTTTATTACCAAGATAATTTATTAGAACACAGGAGAGGCTGGTGGTGATCAGATCAGGGCAAAGTTATTGGTTAGACTATTCCAATCACCATCATTAAGAACAACAAATTCTTCCCAGAAATCAGGGGAGTTCAAAGGATTGTCTTTGATGAAGTTTTCATCATTAATGTACTTGAGCTCCTCAAACAGCCCCATTTGTGGCTCGAGTTGATCATCGTGTTTGATGGTAGAATCTTGATCATTGTGTTTCGGTTGCATTTGTGTTGCAACCGAAACATGTGTTTTGACACTCTCATTGTTAATAGAGTTATTTGACCATAAGTTCCCTTGCCACACTTTAAGGACATCAAGGCATGGTAGATATGGAGGTGGAACTTTTGTTGGTGTCTTGTGGATTGAAGGTGGTGAAACATTAACATAGGTTGGTTGTGTTGAAATATTGGTCGTTGGCTTCTTAACAAGCCTAGCTTCTGCCTCGAGCCGAGCAGCCTCCCATTGAGCCATGTGGTTGAGGTTGGAGCCCAAGTGTTGGGAGCCATTCTTTGGCTTGTGGGTCATTGGATCAATACCTTTTTTAGTCATCCTCTTTTTGATATGTGTGTTCCAGTGGTTCTTGATCTCGTTATCAGTCCTTCTTGGCAAGTGAGCGGCAATAGTTGACCATCTACACATTGTAGGTAACATTAGAACAAAAACATCTATTTAGAGCAGTCTCTCTATTTTTTGGTAGGTGAACATGTTTAACGTATCTCACCTTGTCGACCCTACTTTATGAGTGAGATTTTAATGAATACATTTTTGTTAATTTGTTTGTTTGTTTGACCATTAACACATTACATTATTGGTAGCTACCATTGAGGATTCCGTATCATTAAATCTTACCTATTACCAAGAAGAGCATGGAGTTGGATAATTTTCCTTTCTTCTTCCAAACTAAACTTTCCTCTTTTGATATCTGGCCTCAAGTAATTCGTCCATCTTAACCGACAACTCTTTCCACATCTCTTAAGCCCTACATATTATCAAAACAATGTATATTTATCCAAACCACATCACACAAAATGGCCTTCCGTGTGTAAAGTGGGCGCTACTTAAGCGCGCACGGGAAGGGGGGGGGGGGGTTTCAGGACGGTGTTCTGATCCCACTATCCTCATTTTGTTAGGTTTTATATATAAAATCTAAGGTTTTTCTTTATAAAAAAACATGAGTTGGATCTCCTATATATAATTGTTTATGATAATCCAAATAAAAGGTTTTGGCACTGGTTACTTTCATATATATATATATAAACTGCTTGCTTAGTTAACTTAACCTATTGTGAGATGCATGCATGGGAGCTAGGGTACATGATTACCGGCTTTAGCAGGCAAAGAGCGCCAACTTCCATGACCAAATTGTTGAATGTAGAACAGGAGTTTTCGGTCTTCTTCAGGTGTCCATGGTCCTTTCTTCAACTCGACTACTCCTAACCCAACGCCATTACCATTGTTTTGTTTTGTCTTCTTCTCAGATCTTACCATCTTCATCTTTCTTCTTCTAAACTTCAGAAAATACCCTACGTGGCTAGGTATGTACCTTATTCTTTCTAGATATATATGTTTTACAAGTAAGGATCTCTAGGTATTATGTTCAGATGAGAGAGAGAGAGAGAGTTGAAAGGGAAAGAAGAGTATATATGGAAATAGGAAAATGGAAATGATAGTTTGATTATCCGTTGAAAAGAAAGGACTTTATAAGACGTATTTAAACCCAACCATATGGTTCTTTCTAATTAATACGTATGCATACATACATATCTACTCAGATATGCATATATACACATTAGCACACATTAGTTTTTTCATCAATAGTTGTAGTTCATCATCGCTACCAAGTTTTATAACTGAAGCAATGATGAAACACATAAAACACAACCCAACTACTGCATTTGCACATGCACAAACTCTCATTGAACATATAGGTGTTTGCATTAATGCGTCATGATGCACGACTGCTGTAAGCCTATAAGGTAATTAAACAAACTCGACAAATTAACTGTACCAAGTGTGGCAATGATTATGATATTTATATGTATGAAACAACCAACAGCTTATAAAGAAGCAATGCAACATATGTGATAACCCTAATAACAAAAAAAAAATGGCAAAAGCAGAGACTTGTAGCAGGGGCGTCCCTGATAATTTAGATGTCCTATCCTAGACGTTAAAAAATATGCCCTTTATGCTTTAATGAATTAAATAATTTAAACTAAATTTTATGTACGATCAATGCTATAGCAATAAACGTGACAATTAGCAAAATAATAGTATTATAATGAGTGAAATTACATACTGTTTTAGGTATTTGGCTCATATATATAGGATTTTTTTAAATGTGCCCGAGATTTATCGACCCTAACCGTTTGGCCTCCCGACCCACCCCAAAGCCTCCCATGTGGAGGTTGATCAAAATGTAACACAGGGAACTAAAAAAGCTAAAACAATATAATTTTAGAGAATATGACCATAAAGATTCAATATCCGAACAAATTAAAACCCCACTCCCACTTATGTTCTTGCAATTATGGAAATATTGACTTATCCTTTACAGTCTCCTAAATCTATTAGGCATACAAATATATATACAACATATCACAAAATATAATACAATGTTGAGCGAACACAATGCAAAAAAAAAACACACACAATGACAAGAATAAAAATAATGATAAATAAAAAGACATAATAACGAGAATAAAAAAGAATCATAAATAAATGATGTAAAACAAAAATTCTAAACTCTACATAAGTGAAAACCTAAATTCTAAAGTCGTAGAGGTCGATGAGACATTTCTAATGCCGCTAGAAATGTAGAATGAGTTCAATTGGAGTCTGTTTCATTATCCTTCCTAGCTTTAGGAGACCGTACATAAATGATAATTGATGTACGATTTTAGCATTTTACTCTTTTTAATGTTTTTCTAAATTTTTTTATTAACATTTTCTTATAATTCATGCTTAAATTATGTTCCGTAAATAATATTTTCGAATTTGTTTTAACTAATTAACTTTTTAAACTATATATATAGCCTGGGGTTTAGGTTCCAGTACAAAATCAATTTTTTGTGAGAAGTGTGAGAACCAATCTTAGAGTGACACGTGGCAGCCAATTTTTTTAATTAGAAGGGCATCATTATAATTTGGGCTGTTAATCTTATTTTAGGGGATAATTGTCTAATTAATTTTGTTATTAAATATGAGTTTTATTAGAGATTTTTGTTTTGAATTAAAACAAATTTTACTGAATTCTTTATAAAGAATCATTCTGCACATATTATCATTCATATTCAACTACATCGATTATCCAAATATCATATTGTGGTGTTTTACGTTCATACTATGGTGTTTTAAATGAATGTGTTTATTTTCATTTTTTATATTATGTGTTGCTTATCCAGAAGGTGTTTTACGTTCATACCCATGTGTTTTATCACCAGATTCTCAACTTTGTGTTTTAACAGTCCCGTGTGTTTTATCATCATCTTCTCCATAATCTAGTGTGTTTTATCTTCATCATACACAATCAATAGCACATTTAAAAAAACACACTAGATCCAATGTTTTATCTTCATCATACATAATCGAGTGTGTTTTATCTATATTATCACAATATCCCTTGAACATAAAACACATTATCATAAACACATTGCATCTTGAGGTCCTGCGCCTTTTGACCCTACTAGCCAACGACCAGAAACCTTTTGTTCACATGTAGATAAAGTCAACAACCAAAAGATCCATGATTCACATAACCAGAAACCTTACTGTGACATCCGTCACCTTCAACTTTAATCAATTGTTAAATTTAGTCCCTATACTTTTTTTAACGTTTTCAAATTTATTAAAAACGTGGGTTACTTTTAAATCAAAAATTTAAACACTTACTAAATGTGTGAATTTTCTTGTCGAAACTTACGAAATACAAACTTAATTAGTTATTTGTTAAGTTGAGATAAAAAGTTTAAGATTTATAAAGTTTGAAAACATTTTGGTTAAGTTTAGTTAACTTAGTTAAAGTTTTACAAAGAATTTTACTAACTAAAAACCTTATAAATAACCAAATTAACTTTTGAGGGACCAAAATTGTCAAATAACCAAACTTTAAAATCAGTTTCCCTTCCCCCTTGTCCCACGTTTTTTCCGGCAGTCTCCGGTGGCCGGAATACTATTCCGGCGAACCTAAATTCGCTAACATTGATGGTCCGTTTCAGTTTCTAATGATCCCAAACGTTTTCTCCAACAATTATAGGTCCGTTATCAGGTTTTAACAAGCATTTTAATCAATTTAATTCGTGTTTTAATGAGGTGTAACCGACCGGGTTTAAAGAATTGTCCATAACGCTCTCTTGATCGAACAATTATAAAAACTCATCTTGCCAACACCTTTCTGCACTCATTCCTTTCAAAACCCACCAAAAAGTTCCACGAAAACTTGTCCAGAACACATCCAATTTGCGGAAACGAGCTCGGCTCTTAGAACTCAATTTGCGACTTCATTACGTCTTGTGAGTTCTAATTTTTCATTCCATTTTGCTTCTCATTCATCCCTAAACAAAAGCCCTATGATTCAGATGCATAATCATGTTGAATTGAGGTTGATTGTTTTAGGGATTAGGGTTAGGGTTTATGTTAGTATTTTGGGGAAGATGATGTCTTTAGTTTATGGTTAAAAATATTTAAATTCCAAGAAAAATAACAAACAAGTCTTCTAGCCTAGTGGTTGTGTATGTGGGTTGGCAAGCAATGGATCCAGGTTCGAGTCCTCCTAGCACCCACGAATTTTTTTTGCTCTTTTCCCATCTCTACTTGGTTACTTTGGTTTATTTTTATTAAATATATATATTAGTCATAATCTTAAAATATTCATAGAAAATTCATTCTTACTCCAAAAATTATGAAAATTTAGGAGAAACATCTTGACACCCTAAAGAAAATTATCATATTTTTATTTTCTGGAAAAACACATTATTTTCATATTTTGTGAATTAAATTGTTTTAATCATAAATAAATGATTAAAAATTCATTTTAGGTGATTTTAACCTCAAATTTTCTGGAGATTTATTTTTATGTATAATAAACTGAAATAAAATGTAATTTCTCAGAAAAAGGTTATTTTAGTTATTTTTACTATTTTTAATCATTAAAACATTATTTAAACCCATTAAATACGTTTTAAATACAAATAAATTGAAAGAAATTACGAAAATATTATTTTCAGTAGTTCACACCAGAAAATAATCATTTTTTGATTATATCTCGTATTATTTATTCTAGTTATATTTAAATTAGATATAATAAATTGTTTAATTAAATATAACGCATAAAATCTATTTCGTGGATATTTTTCTATAAAGTAGAAAATGTTTCTAAGTGTGGGATACATAAGTGTTTTAGTCTCTTATTTAATTAATCGTGATATATTTATTTCAAAACTATTGTTCAAATTATTATTAAAAACTTCATCTTCTCTACACAAGGCTAGTAAACCCTAATGCCTTAGATTTTGGTTGCCTTAGACTTTTAAGTTATTTTCCTCATTAGTATTCTATCTTATCTAGGTTGAGTTCTACGTAATTCTAAATCCTTTACGACGAACTTTCGTGGAGTTTATACTTAGCGAAACTGTGAGTATATCTTTCCCCTTTTTACTGTTTTACTCTTTAAGGGTGACTCATGTACAATTATTACTAAACTTACGTATGTTATTTACATAGCAATGTGCTCTTGATATGTTTTGTGTGAATTGTATGAACGATTTGTCAAAGTCATTAACCTTTGGGCCGCACCTAACAATGAGTAGTACTACGAGTAATATCCCTTGGTTACTTACGTGAACGAGTTAAGTCCTTGGTCATTGTTATGGTTTTTCTTGAACGATGTGTGAACAATTATTGAACGATGTGAGGCTTGATTTTGACCCTTTTACATATTACATTATCATAGCACATATATTGCGAACACTTTTCTATATGTATTCAAACAGGGTATGCTCACCAATACATTTTTGTATTGACCAAATTATTTTCGTACATGTTTCAGGTTCTTATGAGATGACTTTTAAGCTTTTGGAATTTTACTTAGATTTTGGATTCATTGTATTTCTGTTAGTTGGCATTTAGAATCGTTGTATATCAATTCAATGTAATAAATTATTCAATGCAATGTATTCAAATTTACATTTCTAGTCCATGAGCTATTGAACAATCGTCACTACGTGACACCTCGATATTTCCGCCATCGGTCGGGGTGTTACACTTACCCTTCAAAAAAAATAGTAAATAACAAGAATCCTTTTGTTCACATGTTGATAAAGTCAACAAACTAAAGATCCATGATTCACATAAAAATTTCCACATGAGTCATTCTCGTGATTTTAGATAAAAGAGTGAATATTTAAAATTTATTTTGGCAGATTGATTTCGATGAGGATAGAGAGAAAGAGAGAGAAAGAGAGAGGGAGAGAGAGAGTAATGAATGAGAGTAAATGGTTGTTTCCATTTTTAAGAGCTATCAATTAAATGTGGGTGTCTAATTTACTTTAATACCCCTCAGCCATGTAATTTATTATTAATTTTATAACACTAATTACCAAATTGCCACTCACTCCATTCATACCATAGATTAAGATGATCCAATGGCCAAAATACCTTCTCATACTTCTCACAAAAAAAACACTTTGTACAGGATCTTGACCCTATAGCCTGGTTCAAATACAAGACAAAATAATCGTACGAACCATAGGAGACAATCTCAACTATTGATTTATGGATTTAATTTTAGTGGGAAATGGTAAAATAGGAAAATCAATTAAAAACTCACTCCCCCACAATTTTTAAATAGCTATAACTTTTTCATACGATAATATACTTTTTTTAAAAAAAAAATACACAATATTAACGAGTATTTAATTCTCTTTAATTTGAGTAGTCTATTGCTATAGTTTTCTTATTTTTTTAAAAATTTTGTTATAAGATCCGTGATTATGTGTATTGGTATAGCATTACGTGAATTCTTATATAATGTTATGGGAGTATATACCATTACGCAATTATGTAATATACATTCTATTCTTGATACAAGTATAATGTTATGTGATTTTGTAACATTACGTGATTACGTAACACTAGTTGACTATGTATTATTTACATGATTTTGTTACGTTACATGATTACGAAACACTAAGTGACTATGTAGAATTACGTGATTTTAAATACCCATTACGTGATTTATATTGAATGTGTAATCACGTATCGTTAATAAAATCTTTTAATAAACTAAGAAAACTATAATAATAGTCTACACAACTTAAAGATAATGAAATGCTCGTTTATATGGTGTAATTGTGTCACAACCCGACCAATGTGGGTCTGGTCGAAATACAAATTGGTATCAAACTTGCACAGCGGAAGTAACAATTACTATATCAAAGGTTTAATACAATTTCTAATTCAAAATATAAAAATTACAATACTTAAATAAATGGTTCAAAGGTATGCAGGGACAAATCGCGGCGGTCGTCAAAGCAGTTGATGATGTGCAATCCTCAAATCAATCCAATCTCTAGCTGTGCTTAGCTCTATACGCTCTAATCCGCAACTAATATAATATACCTCGCGTTCGCCATCCATCCATGAGTTGTACCTGAACACATGCTTAAAAATAGTTTGGGTCAACAAATATGTTGGTGAGTCCGTGTGTGTGCGTTAAACTAGTTTATAAGTTTATCGTTCAAAAGCCGGTTTATAAGTTTACATGGTTTCCCACAAAATAGTTTATAATTCCAAAACAGGTTTACAAGTTAATACGGTTCAACATATGGTTGCGCTAGTGATGTACGAGCCACACCTCAAACCTATACGCTGAATCCATCTACTCCCGTTATGGATTCCCATGGCAAAATACGTGTCACAAACCTCAGTGGAGGGTTTCCCGGGCTTCCGGGTCCACTGTGTGGGGGGTTTCCCCAAGTAGTACTACCCACATATTAAGTGGCCCAATCTCCCATTAGGTTAATGAGTGTGAAGGTTTGGTATTCGGGAGCACACCTTGTCACATCATACTGGTTTTTCACATCATACTGGTTTACTACTGGAAAACATGTGTTCACCCCAAAACAGTTTAAAATAGAAAAAGAGGGGATGGTTCACGAAACTCACCTGATCAGCATAACATAAGTATAAAAGTATGATAACGCGAGATGTCTAGTATCATGTACGTGTGTTCACCTCAATCAGACCCTACGACAACAATATTGTTAGTGTTTAATTGTGTTTATAGTTGTTATGCGTGGGGACGAGTCCGGTCGTATGGTTTCTATTTAATATTTATCTTTGCACTCGAAATCTCAAGTTCCAGGTTGATCTCTCGAGTCTTAATTATGGAGTTCATTTCTTAATCCCGTGTTCAAGGTATAGTGGCTAATATATGGTTTAGTAGGCGTTTACAAATTCGAATTATCTCTTAGCTAGCACGTTTCGAATTTTATCAATTTACCAAATAAATCCTATCGATATAATTAAAACCCTAATCACTCCGTAACTCTCGGGCGATTCCTAACGGCGGAATGGATTCAGAAGAATGGGAACAACAACGTAATCGGAAAGGGAAACGCAATGATCGTCAGGCTCCAGGTAATCACAAGGTTTTATCATAGTTTTTCGTATCAAATCTTCCCCCGAAGTGTTCTTCGCAAGACTTAAAAGAGGTGCTGGGTAGTTTTGGTCGTTTTGAAGGATCTTATATTGCTAGAAAATTGGATAAATGGGGTAAGAGGTTCGCTTTCGTATCGTTTTCTGAAGTAAGAGATGTCAAACGGCTGGAAGATGAGTTATCGGATGTATGGATTGGGTCGTACAAGTTGTTTATTGCGATTGCTCGGTTCGTGGATGGAGAGAAAGTGGATAGGCCGGATTCTGCTAATAGGAGGAAGGCGACGTCGGCTCCTGTTAACAGCCATGCAAACCCTAGTGGTCTTGAAAACCTACGTCCGTTGGATCCGATGGGGTAGGAGGTCTGAATACTTCAGTTGGTAATGGGCGATCCTTTGTCGATTCGCTGTTAAATCGGAATAAAGTGGATGTGATTAAGGTGGATGATGCGGTGGAGCGGTTTTCTCATTGGAGGGATTGTGCTCTGACGGGTAGAGTGGTGAATTTTCACACGTTAACCTCGCTGAAAAAGTTGATCCGGACGCGTGGATGGAGAGCTTTAGACATAAAATATCTGGGAGGACTTTCAGTGGTGTTGGTTTTCTATGACAGTGGGGATAGGGAAGCTTTCATGAATGACAAAGATGCTTGGTCCAAATGGTTTGAGGGGTTAGTTGTGTGGTCTGATAACATTAGTGTGGAGGAGGGTCGGATTGCTTGGCTCCAAGTGCATGGGATTCCGTCTCAGTTGGCTCTAGACGAGGTGTTCGATTTGGTTGGTAGTAGGTTTGGCAAGGCGGTTCAATCGGCTTCATTATCAGGTGATGACAATAAATTTTCGTATGCTCTAATCGGTGTGTTAAGTAAAGAATGCAAACGTATTGCGGATAGAGTGGACATTAATTGGAGGGGTAGAATGTTTAACGTGTGGGTGGATGAGGATGTAGGGGAATGGATGCCGGAATGTGTAGCGGAAGATGAAGAGGACGATAGTTCGGTTATACCGGAGGAGGATAAGTGTGATGATAATGATGCTCATGATGCTGTTGACTCTATGTTTCGTGAAGAGGGTGAATGTTCACAAGCCAATGAAGCTCCAGTCGTGAATACAGATGGTGATGGTGTGGATGGTTGTGCGTTTGATGGTCCTAATGAGGTGGATAGGGAGACTTCGAATGCTCAAGATTCATCTAATGATGTGCCGGCTGAGATTAATGTTGGTGATAATATAAGTGCTCCTGCGTTGAAAGGAACAGGACGTAAGAAGTTTAGACGGAAGTCGTTGGTTACTAATCGGAGTGGGGGTAGCGGTTCTAGTGAACGTCCTAAGAAGCGACCAAGGGAGAATAATGATATGTTTGATATTGATAGACTTATTGGTGTCTTGCATGTTCCTGCGGAGGTGACTAGGGGGAGTGAGTCAGGTGATGAAGGTGTGTTCTTAACACCGGATCTCAATAAAGGGTTGTCTTCGAATTCGGCGATGGTGCGCAACATCGAGGAAGAGGCTGTGGAGCCTTTGACGTCTTGTAGTGTTGAGGATCCTTTGCTACAACGAAGTCCGATTGATGTGGAGGCGGAGAAGACCATCGAATTAAGCAAGGCGTTAGGTGTTGAGAATTTGCAAGATTTTGCTTCTAATGTTCAAGAGGTTCTTGTTTCCGAAGGTTATCAAGTAGGTGTTCAATGAATGTAATGTCTCTGAATATTCGCGGGTTAGGGGGTTCAAGCAAAGCTGATTGGATTCGTGGTCTTCGGGTCCATCATGAGGTTAGTTTTATTGTTTTGCAAGAGACGCAATATGTTTCTGTGGATTCGGTGGATGTGGGGCGGTTGTGGGGTTATGGTGACCATTCTTTTGAGTGGGTGCCGTCGTCGGGAAGGTCGGGTGGGTTGTTATCGATCTAGGATTCTCAAGTCTTTACTGTGGAAAGGGTGGTTAAGAATAATAATTGGCTTTTAGTTTCGGGCACTGTGAAAGGGAAGAGCAGTCTGTTTCACATTTTAAACGTTTATTCTCCTCAGAATCTAGTCGCTAAACGAGTGCTTTGGAGGGATATTCGTAGTCTGATTGGGGAGGGTAATGGGAGGTGGATTGTGGCAGGTGATTTTAATTCGGTTCGGTGTGCCGAGGATAGGCGGAATTCTGTGTTTAATATGGGCGAGGCTAATGAATTTAACGATTTTATTGATGAATGTGATCTTCACGAGTACTCCTTGAAAGGGAGGCGTTTACTTTTGTTGCAGGGAATAAATTGAGCCGCATTGACAGAATTTTCGTTAATTGGGATTTCTTTATGGAGTGGCCGTGTGCGGAATATTATGCTCTCGAAAGAAACAAACCGGATCACAGCCCGTTGGTTTTGAAAATCGGTCCTGCCAGGAATTTTGGGCCCAAACCGTTTAGATTTTTCAACTCTTGGCTCGGTAGAGAAGATTTTGGGACGTTGGTTAAGAAGACGATTGATGATGGCTCGTTTGTTGGGACTCCGGACGCGAGATTATTGTCTAAATTCAAGGTTTTGCGAGACACTATTACTAGATGGATGATCGATTGTAAAGCCAAAGAAAAGGAGGAACGGGTTATTTTAGAAAAAGAGATGAAGGGCTTGGATAAAGCTTTGGAGGATCGGGATTTGTTAGAAGAAGAGATTTGGTCGTTAAGTGAAATCAAAAGGCGGCTAGGCGAGTTGGATTATCTTGGTTATCGGGATTTGAAGCAAAAGTCGCGGTGTAACTGGGCGATTCATGGAGATGAAAATTCGCGTTATTTTCATGGCTTCATTAATAAACGCAAAGCTTCAAATTATTTCCCGGGGTTGGAAGTTAATGGTGTGTGGGAAACAAACCCGGTGCTTATTAAGAAGGAGGTGTTACGTTTCTTCTCTGGTAAGTTTAAAGAATCTATCACACATCGGCCTCGGTTGGTTGGTTATGGTTTTCAGGTGTTATCGCTGGCGGAGACGGATTCACTGATTTGTGATTTTTCCACGACTGAGATCAAGAAAGCGGTATTTGAATGTGGTAGCGACAAAGCTCCTGGTCCGGATGGATTCAATTTCAGGTTCATTCGGTTCTTTTGGGAGCTTTTCGAGAAGGATTTCGTGGATGTCCTCGGCCATTTTCATAGGTCCAAAAGATTCTGTCCGGGAGTTGGGTCTTCCTTTATCATGTTGATTCCTAAGGTAAATAACTCGTCGTCTTTGGTTGACTTTAGGCCGATAAGTCTCATTGGTTGTATTTTAAAGACTGTGTCGAAGGTGTTAGTGAATCGGTTGAAAACTGTTATGGACAAAGTTGTGTCAGAACATCAGTCGGCTTTCCTATCCGGTAGATATATTCTTGATGGCCCTTTGATGGCCAATGAGATTATAGCGTGGGCCAAGAAGAGGGAGAGAAGAATTTTCATGTTCAAGATTGACTTCGACAAAGCCTATGATAATGTTAACTGGGAGTTCTTGTTGTCGGTTCTCGCTCAGATGGGGTTTCCTTCGGATTGGTGCGATTGGATTCGTGGTATTTTGTTGGCAACTAGAGCTTCAGTTCTTGTTAATGGTTCCCCTACGTTCGAGTTTGGGTGTCAAAAAGGCATTCGTCAAGGTGACCCGCTTTCTCCTTTTCTCTTAATTATTTTGATGGAGGCTTTTTCAGGTATGATGAAGCAAGCTTGTGATATAGGTGCGTTTCATGGTATTATTCTTCCTAATGACGGTCCAAAGTTATCTCATCTTTTATATGCGGATGACGCGATGATTATGGGAGAGTGGTCTTCTTTTAATTTTGATAACTTGAAACGTATTCTCCGCATCTTTTATTTATGTTCGGGGCTTAAGATTAATCTTCATAAGTCTGTGCTTTATGGTGTTGGTGTAGAAGATGGTGAGGTCGATAACCAAGCTGGGAGTATGGGTTGTAAGGCGGGTAGAACTCCATTTTCTTATCTTGGGATTATGGTTGGCGCTAACATGAATAGGGTGGCTAATTGGGAGCCGGTTGTATCCAAGTTCAAGAAGAGACTTTCTAAATGGAAGGTTAATTCTTTATCTATTGCCGGGCGGTTAACTCTTATTAAATCGGTGTTGGATAGTCTCCCCACATATTTTTTGTCGCTTTTTAAGGCCCCAAAGAAGGTTATTAATGAATTGGAAGCTTTAATGAGAAGATTTTTATGGGGTGGTTCGGATGAAGTGAGGAAGATGTCATGGGTGGCGTGGGAGATAGTTACAAAACCTATAAAAGAAGGGGGTTTAGGGATCGCCTCTTTAGAGATTAATAATCAAGCGTTGATTTCTAAGTGGCTTGGGAGATTTCTTAACGATCATCAAGCGATGTGGAGACGTGTTGTCTTGTCTATTCACGGGTCCTCGAGAGCTTGGGGGCTTGCTCCGGTTAATAATGGGGTTCCCGGGGTTTGGAAGAATTGTGTTATGTTTTGGAATAAGTTCAACGTTGATGGTGTGGGTTTTAATAGAGTGATTCGGGTCACAGTGGGGAATGGTCGTCACATTCGGTTTTGGTTGGATTTGTGGTTAGGTTCGGACCTGTTGATGGATAAATTCCCGGCCTTGTATGCGTTAGACAAACAGAAGAACATCTTGTTAGCGGATCGCATGGTGGTTATCGGTTCTTTACGGCGCACTGTTTGGGATTGGCTTAGAGCTCCCAGTTCTCAACAGGAGATGATCGAGAAGCAACAGTTGGAAGACATGCTTGAAGGGGTTGTTATGGTTGATCGTGAAGATTCTTGGTCCTGGGCGGTTGGTAGTAGCATAGAGTTCGAGGTTTCGTCGATAAAAAAATGGATGGTTCGGTCTAATGATGGCGCTGGGGTTTTTGAGTTTCAATGTAGTGATTGGGTTCGAAAAAAATGTAATATTTTTATGTGGAGAGCGGTTTTGGATCGTCTTCCAACCAAAGAAGCTTTGGCTAGACGTCATATTCAGTGTGGCGACCATATGTGCGTTTTATGTGAGAGTAACGAAGAATCGCTTGAGCACTTGTTAACCGGGTGTATCACTTCGATGGGTGTTTGGAATGCGATAGCCTCTTGGTGCAATATCCCTAGGCCTTTTGTTTTCCACGTCAACGATTTGGTGGAAGTGCATAAGGTGAGTGGTGTGACGGGGAATAAAAGATCGATTATTCATGGCATTGTTATCAGTACTTGTTGGAGGATTTGGCGTGCTAGGAATGAAAAGATTTTTTCCAGCAAGGATACGAAGGTGGTGGAGATGGTTGCGGATATAAAATCGTTGGGGTTTTTGTGGTACAAAAATAGATCCAAGCTAGGGGTTGTGGATTGGAATAGTTGGTGTCTTTTTGATGTAACGTGATTATGTATTGTGTTTTTGGCTTTCGGCGTCTGTCTCCGTCTTGGTGATAGTCGTCGGTGGTGTTTGTTTTAATGAAGTCAATTTTCAAAAAAAAAAAAGCTAGCACGTTTCGAATCTAACTATGTCCGAATCTTGGTCTTTAATATTCATAGTTCATACCTCATCCAAAGTATCCATAAGTTCATATTTATTTATATACTTATATATATTGTACCTGTGTCGATTATGACGATGTCCAGATCTTAAATCCTATTCACAGGTCCAATTCTTACACTTCAATGTTTATGTCCAGTGTCCAAAGCTCTAAACTATCCAAGGTTCTAACATTCAATAGTTGCTAATGGTATGGGTCAATACTAATCTTATATCCCAAGTCCGTGTTTAAGAGTCCAGATGGTATTCATTTCGATGTCTATTTGTTTATACATAGTATGTAATATTCATAGCCACATCCGAAGTTTAGGTACTATGGTTCAAAGTTCCAATACCAATTCTATATCTAAGGTTTCAAGTGTCCAATTGTTCAAGTTATCGATGTTCATACTCATACCATCATATGATTCGGTCTTGTTCGTACCTAAGGCTCGTCAAGTCCCACGCGTATTCTAAATATATCAATTATAAGTTTTATAACTAATATAGTTGTCGTAAGCTCGGTTATACCTCATGTTCGGACCGTGGTTCTTTTAAACTAGTGCCACCTCGGTTGACCAGTCAATTGACCGGGTTGACTCCTGTTGACTCGTGTTAACTGTTGACTCGTCTCCTCGACCCTAACCCCTGACCCGACTTCTTGACTGACCCGTCCTTCAACACAACATCACCTAAGAGCAATCACCACAGTAGTTACCACTGTCACCCATCATCAATTCTGGTATATATCTGACCAACCCCTCGACAACCTACAGCGAACCACCACCTCAGTTCCAATGACCGCACCACCGGACACCTCCACAATATGTTAGAGTTGTGCATTTTTTTAGCCTTTAGGATATGTGTTAATATTAGAGTTACATTAGAGTTATACATTGTTTTAGGTTAGGTGTTAGCATTAGAGTTGTAATATTGTTTTAGGTTATGCATTAATATTAGAGTTATACATTGTTTTATGTTAGATGTTAACATTATAATTATGCATTTTTTAAGGTTAGGCGTTAATATTGGAGATACATTGTTAATTGTTTTAGATTATATGCTACCTGAAGCTTTCTTACATGTAACTGTAAAGCGCATCAGTCTATTTTATATGTAAAAATGATGTATCATATTAAATTTCTCAACTCCGAGACACTCCCAGGGTATAATCTAGTTAAAAATAAAACCGGCTAATATGTATTTTGAAAAATTAAAAACAAATCATTTAGTCTATAGTCAATAAATGACTGTTCTCGTATACATAGCAGTGTCTGCAATTAGCATTGAATAAAGAAAATATTGTTGGTGTAGGAAATCGCTACCTTAATTCCAAATTTAAAAAAATTATAATATTAAAATATAAAATAGAAGGGTCAAAAAGGGTTTGGAATGAATACTAGCCTTGATTTGAGAATGGACGGTAGGAAATTTTGTTGGAAACTTTTATAGCAATAAAAGCCATTTGTGGGTTATATTTATTGTGTATGCTAATGACGTATTATTTGGTTAAAATTTCTAATATTATTGCTTTTGGAACTGGTCATTTGTTATTACTTTATGATGAAATAATTTACTACTTAGGATTCATAGCTCATATCATGAATTCATATATTGTTTCATTACCGAGACAAAACAAATTACATTTAGATGGTGGGTAAACGGCAACAAGGTGCGCCGCTATCCCCTTTCAAATCGCAAAGCCTATCCTGCTAAACGCAAACTGTTTTATATATAAAACTTGTTTTAACTTGTGAATAAAGTTTGATAAACACATCTAAGCAGCTAAAGTCGGAAATACATCAACTTGCAACATCAAGTTTATGTAATTTTACTGGAAAAGATCAAAATCGTGAATAACTTCATTTATTTGGATATCTATTCCAGATTTTTTTTTTGCCCAGTTCATTACATTTATTGCAAAACTGCACTCAAAATGCACTTTTTTTTCGTTTAATTTTGTTTATAATGAACTGTAACAAACTACAGGAGGGTGACAGGTAAACGGGTAACAAGCTACACTGCAATCCCTTTTTAAATTGTAAATCCTACCCTGCTAAAAATAAAACAAGAAGCGTTAACCGGCAAAAACAACAAGCCGGATTAAGTAGAAATACTAGTTACAAACCAGACCCTAGTAGACATAAATCATGGTTTATTTCAAACTTTTATTTTGGTCGATTTTGCCAATCGGTCATTGCGAGGCGGGTGTTCAACATTCTTTTGGTTAGGTTTTATTAGTTAGGGACCCATCTGGGCTGCACTTTCAGTGTGTTTAGGTTTAATTTCATCAATTTGGTTAGGATTGAGATTTTAATGTTTCAAGAAGGCTTCCTACCTTCTTTCTAACAATCGTATTCAATGAGAGATTTTATATATTGTTCAAAAACAACAAGAACAAATTAAAGAAATGGCAGGAGCATGTGAATATTTGATGATCACTTGCACATTCTTTTAAGTATACCACTGTTCTAGAGTGACAAACACACCACATCTAATGCATCGTACAATTTACTACATCATTACACTTGTTAAGCTTGACTAACCAATCTGATGGTATTTGTCCAACTTGAACTTGCAATGAGTAGTGAAGTAGTTGTGAATGAAAACACACAAAAGAGTACAGTAAGGGATTGTTTGGTAGCCTCTTAATCAGCCTCTTAACCATTCAGGTCTGAATCATTCAGCATTCAGACTGTTTGTTTCAGCATCTGAATGGAATGATTAAGTGCTGAACCATTAAGCTAATAAGGGATGTTGAATGATTCAGCTCTTAACCATTCAGAGCCTCTTAACCATTCAGACCATCTTAATGATTCAGTACTTAAGATACTATGTTTTTTTACACCCTTGACAAATCCCGCATCGTTTGTTATGTTATGTCCACATGAGAGATATCGGGTCATAAGGATTGTCATGCCTCATATATCATCAACGCATTTTGGGCTTAGTATAAGTGGATGTGAAGAGAACTCCACGGTTAAGCGTTTTCTTTAAAGGGAGTAGTAACTGTAGATATGCATAGTTGTGAGATTTCAAGCCTCAATCATTTAGATTAACGAAAGAGCCAATCGTTTAGATGTTTACACGAACAAGTTTCAATCGCTAGAGGGGTTTAGCAGTTGAGAGCTCGGGTATAAATAGAGGATCATCGGGTTTGTTTGTTTGACTGAACGTTCAAATGACTCAACGTAGGGAACCAAATCATCATCATCAGTTCGTTTAAAGTGTCAATTCGATTAAATGGGTTTTGGACTTTTAATGTTTATATCAAAACATAAACCCTAAATTTTGGGGAAAATAACAAGCGGTTAATGGAGATTTTGGTACAAAAACATAATCATAATCATAGGTTAATTTAAGGATTAGAACATTGTTTAGGCATGAATTAGTCAAAATTGAAGAAGGGGTTTAAGGACATGAACGGTAGCAATCGTGTTCAGGAAGATGACCTCAATCTCTAACACGTTGTTAGCGATTGAGGTCCAAGCATTTAAAAGTAAAAAATGAATGAGATCCAATCATTGGACCCTTATAGCGACTGGACTCAATCAATCTTTTAAGAATTCAAACACAGAGATACATTCGCTAAGCAATCCTAAACGATTGTAAGTCAATCGCTAAACTCATGTTAGCGATTGACTCAATCGTTTACAAGTTTTCAATCTTTTAAACTATTTAGAGACTGTGAATCATTTTAAAACGACTGAGTGGCTAATTCCAAATGATTGAGGGGATTTTTGTCATTTTTAACATGTTTATTTAATTTTTACTATTTTGGCTTTAACATTTATCGTTTTTTGCGTGTTTTCAGAAAAAATAATGGCTTAGAAACACAACATCTGCGCGTTTCTTGAAGAGAGTTCCCGTTATCCAAAGTAGGGTGACATGATTCGTTTTCTGAGCAAATCGGATATATACTATGCTATTTCCATGCAATACTACGTATACCGAAGCCTTCAAACATTGTTTTGGGATACAGTAGTGTTAGATAATTCAATAACACCTCCGGTAAGTCGTGGACGGATCAACAATGAAGACTTTATCATATCTGAAGCAACTATTCATGCCACTTTACATTTCAACAATAGATCAAAGGATTCTGTTATTTTACGTGGTCGTTTACCGAAAGGATGTTATTTAGGATGAAAACTGTAGGTGATCCAATAAATTATATGATTAATATCTTTTTACATCCATCAGAATATTTGAAAAAGAAGATGAAATGTAGAGAGAAGTTCAATATGTATCTACGATTTCTTCAAGTGATGGTTGATGCACAATAAATGTAGACAATTTTTTTTCGATCATATGAATGAGACAATATTAACAAGGATTGAGCTAGGGTTGGTAGCGTTGATAGAAATAAACATTGTTTCCTAACTCTCCGGGTAAAATTAAAAAGACCAAAAACAAAGAAAATGGTGGACAAAAAGACTCAAAATACCGACCTTAGCTTAGCTAGACACAAAATAACAAGTGTTTTACAACTCTAAACACTATGTGTATTATTACTATGGAATATGAGGTCACATGGAGAATTATTATGATGTCACTTCGTCTACTAAAAAATTAAAATGCAATTCAATAAGGTGAATTGTGACTTGACACTGATGGTTGGCCCGCCCATAAGAGTACTATATGTTAATTCTAGACACCTAAAACGATGTAAAAAAATTTGTTTGGGTAAAAAAAAAGTACGAACGTGAAAGTTTCATGGGGTGTAACAAAATTTGGTTAAAACCATATTTCTGTCTTCTCGCGACTCGACAAACTAGCTGGTGGGTCAGCCTCGTCATTATGTTCAATATATATGGGGCCATGTTTGTTATATTGTTATTCAGCAACCATTTTTTACAATTTTGTCATTTTGCAGTTATATTTTTTTAAGGCAACCTCTACTTATTTTAAAATACACAACTTACGAATAATGACTTGAATATTCAATATATCACTTGGTAAAAAGACATCAGCAGTTCAATACAAGCCCTTTAGTACTCGATTTTATCATCTCCTATTTTTAGTCATCAGAAATCCAAAAAAAAATTATTTCATTTTAATTTGTTTTAGTCACTGAAACTCAAATTTAGATGCACAAATTAAGGAATGCAGGATATGTAAAGTTGATATTATTTTCATTTTTATGACGGAGCCATCACATTGGACTAAGGGGCTGTTTGGTGGTCTTTTAACGAGGCTCTTAACCATTCAGTGTTGAATGATTCAGCATTCAGCGCGTTTGTTTCAGCCTCTGAATGAATGGTTAAGGCTGAATCATTAAAACTTGAGATGTTGCTGAACCATTAAACACTGAATTAGGCTGAACCTTAATGAAACTCTCATACCAATGTGGGATAAGAAAACTAACCATTAAAAGGTCCAATTTAACGATTCAGCACTTAACCATTCAGACCTTTTAACCATTCAAGCTCTTAATGATTCAGCAGTTAATCAACCAAACAACCCCTAAATGATTGACATATATATACACACACGCACAGCTAGATAGTTATTTAGTGACCAAGTAAGAAAACTTAATTTTTTTCGAACAAAATAATTAATTATTCTGGTTTTTAGAAATAAGAGGTTTTAAGATATGGGTTAGGATCAATTACACACTGAAAAAAATAGGGAATCGTAGGAATGATATTAAACAGAATCTGATTGAACTCATTCAAGAGGCATTGGAACTGTCTTATCGAACCTTACTATCTTAGTATTTAGGTTTTCAATTTTGTGGATTTTAGTTTGTAGGTTTTAGAATTTATGTTATATCATTGTGTCTTTTCTTTATTTTCCTCATTGTGTCATTTTGATAATTCATTATGTCTTTTTTCTTTGGCATTGTGTTATATTTATTGTCAGCCGTGTTATATTTATTGTGACCCATTGTGTTATATATTTCGTGATCCATTCTGTTTTTAGTATCATTCTCACCATTCTCATTTTTTGTACACTGTGTAGAATAACTTGAACCTTTAATATATAGCATAAGGGTCTGTTTGGTATGGGCTAATGGAATGGATGAGAGAACAGAATGGACAAGGTAATGGAATGGACAAAGGAATGAAATTGATGATTATCATTCCACGGTCTTGTTTGGTTACCATGTAAGAATGAAATAAATAATAAATTTGTATTGTTTGGTAAACAGGAAAAGACAAATGAATAAAATCGGCGGTGGTGAGTGGCGGCGGCAGCTGTTGACAGTGGGTGTCGGCGATGATGGTTGGTGGTGGCAGAGGTGGAGGTGGTGGTCGCAGCAATGGCGACAATGGTGGTAGTCGTCGGTAGGTGGGTGGCGACATTTGGTAGTGATAGTAGCGGCGACGGTGGTCGGCGGCGGTGGTGGTCGGTGGCGGTGGGTGGTGACAGAGAGTGACGATGATGGTGAGTGGTGTTGGCGGCAGTTGGCGGTGGTGGTGGTCGATGACGGAGAGTGGCGGTGGTGGCGGTCAACGCTTGGTGGTGGGTGGCGGTGGTTAGCTATGGCAGTTGGTGGTGGCTAGCGGTGGTGCTGGTGGTCGTTGACTACAGTAGTCGGTGGGTAGCGGTGGCAATACTAGTGACGGTGGAGGTCAGTGGGTGGCGGTCATCTTGGTTGGTGGTCGGCAGTGGCAGTTGGTGATATGTGGAGGTGGTCGGTGGTGGCGTCAGTTGGTGGTGGCGATGGGTGGTAGTGGTTGTGGTGGGTGGTGGTGGTCAATGATGTTGAAGGGTGACAGACGGAATGGAATTAAAAAAACCCAGTGGGGATGGATGAAATGAATTTTTGTATGCATCATTCATTTGTGACACTTTGGTTGTGGTGGCGGGTAGGGTTCCTGTAGGAAAATAGGTTTTTGCGAGAAGTGTAAGAAGGATAAAAAATGATATGTATGCATCATATTTTTTGACGTATTCATGATGTTTTGGATTGTTTTGCCTAGAAAAGCACCATACATAACAATTAATAACCGAAAACAGTGTATTTTAGGCTTAAAGCTTAAAACACTATGTCAAGAACATAAAGCAGAGTATTTTAAGTAATTACTACTGTGTTTTATCTGTAATTTAAATTTTATGACTATAATACATTGCATTGTGTTTTAAATTTTTGTATATTGTCGTGTTGAGTGTTTTTCAAGACAAAACAACCCAAAACATCATTCCAAAATAAAAAACAAGATGGCTACATATCAATTCTTAATCATTCTCACACAAACCAATTTTCCTACAGGATCCTCTACCTATATACAGTGTTGCAAAACTCGGTTTGGGCTTGTACTCGGGGGTCAAATCGGCCTATGCGGGGAGTACTCGGAGTAATCGGCTAACTCAGCTATACTCGACGACCTACCCTAGAGCGAGTACTCGGGAGTAATAAGTCAACTCGAACATATTCTTTCACTCGCCAATTCATCAACCTATCATTTTTATCATCATCCTATAAAATGCAATCACAAAGTTGCCCCTTGGATTTTTGGCCCTTGGAGGGAAATTCCCTTTGCGCTACCGTGGATGCTACATGTCGCTCCATGCCCCACAAGGGCATGACCATACCTTGTAGTCTTAAGGGTCAAAAAGTTGTGCACAACCCTCTGCACCTTGTCTAGGAAACCTATAGCTTCGGGGGCTAAATGGCAAAAAGTGTCAAAGGCAAAGGAAACGAAAGCATGTTGATTATTAGCACAACTTTTTTCATGTTTCGCCACTTTTTTTCAACTCAGCCTTCAGCACTGCTTAACTAAAGCCATGAAACAACTATCCCTAAGTCCAACTAGTGGGGCACACCGGTAAGGTTTACACATGCGTGTTTTCCACCCTCCCCGTAAAATACTAGAACACTCATTGGGCATAGAGTAGACCTCCCTTCCCACAAGTCTGTTAAAATATTCATGGGAGCTTTTTTTCACGTATATATGCGCACATTTAAGCGCATCCCACAAGAAATCACGAACCAAGTCAATTTTGAAGTAAAATGTTGTTATGAAAGACCACGTGTGGTTTGTATTGACAATTATGAAACATACCAATATCCAACTCTTTTTATTTATACTTTGATAGTGATGCTACACAAAGCATATTAATGGCTGTTTTGTACAATTTGGTTTTGTTTTGGGAATTATACACCCTCTAATTAGGAATCATATATCTGACTCGTATTACACATTAATAGGAGACTGTCACATACCCCAGAATGTGATGTCACACCCCCAAAATGTGATGTCACGGGATATATGAAACCCAGAACCCTTATAAAATAGGCCAAATACATAAATTGATTATATTTCTTTTTTTATCACTATTTTACTTTTCTTTAACGGCCACAGATGAACTGGTTGTGTTTTTGCTTCAAACAACACTGGTACATAAGAGAGCCCAGAGTGAAACCGAAGAAACATGAATTCTAGATCATCGAGTCAGGGCTGATCTAAGTAGTGAATCCACAGGAAATGTGAGGATTTAAGATTAGAAGTATATAGTCATAAGTGAAGGTCTAGGGAATCAGACCAAGAACAAGTGGAGATAACCGATTAGAAGTGCCGAGCCTCTAAACGTTGGTTATATAAAAAGAAGGGTTGGAAAAGTACGATATGCTCGTAGTCATTTCAGCGGAAGTATTGTGAATGAAAGATGATGCCCTAAAAGGAGAAGGGGTTCCTCCTTTTATAGCATTTCGACATCCAACTTTCTCAACTCATCCTCTACCCTCAATGGGGCCCGTTCCAGGTAGAGGTATCTCGTAATCTCTGGCTCAAGTCCCTAAGCCCAATCTAGTTCAAGTGGACATGTAAAATGGAAGCAAAGGGGAGATGTTACCGTACTGTCAAGAAATCCACGTGACGTCCATTGAGTGGACGCAGAAGGTCAACAGACACGTGGCATCTACCTAGTGACTCCCTGTGGCGGTCTGCAATCATCTCCTTTTTTGGAACCGGAGATAAGTGGGGGTTGCAAAAGTGTTCTGTCAGGGATAGTTGGCTGGGGAGGCGCCACGTCATCGTCCTTTCTGGTTGTCAGGCTAGGCACGACCTGTGATTAGTCGTAGACTCTGACGGGTGGCCTGTATGTCTAGAACCATTTTGATTCCATTAGTAATGAGGATTCGGAATATCACACATTGCTCAATCAAAGAGAGATTCAACAACTAAAAGAAAGATCTATTCTTTGGGATCCTTCCTTTCGTCAATTGTCCAGGACACGTCGGTCCTTGGGTGTGTGTCTCGATGGTATAGATATATGGGGTTGTTTCATGGTATAGATATATGGGGTTGTTTCATCAGTTAACTTTAGTGAACAAACTAATTGATCATAATCTTTCATACTCATATGTTTTCATCATACAACTAGTTAGATTGAGGTTTATTAAGTGGGAAAAGAAAAAACTTCAGTATTTCTATTTAGGAAAAATGGAAATAAATAATTCCAACTATTGACTATTGGCCAACAACAGTCTCAACTACGAAAATCACCAATATTGGTCCCAACTTTCGACATATTGGAAACCAACGGACCCAAACTAACAGAGGCTAACTCCGTTAGTGTGATGCTGGCGTAGCATGCCACGTAGGATCATCTTGCCACCTAAGCATGCCACGTCAGCATCACACTAACGGAGTTAGCCTCCGTTAGTTTGGGTCCGTTGGTTTCCAATATGTCGAAAGTTAGGACCAATATTGATGATTTTCGTAGTTGGAACTGTTATTGGCCAATAGTCAATAGTTATGATTATTTATTTGCATTTTTCCTTATATTTATTAGTTTTTGCACAGTTAGTGTTAGACTGTTAGGTATGGCTATAACTCTATAAGTTAACTTATAACATTAGCTAACATGGGCCATAGCATTCCTTTTAACCAAAGCATGGGCCTATACTATAAAGATTGCGATACAAACATACCAACCTCAAGTACATGTGGCCCAGATGGAAAGATGTCGGGTTGATACTTTATAGGCGTAGAAACCCTCCCCATGAGGCCATGATTGCAAGTCTATTATTTTTTTCTGTTCGGTAGACCCCTTGGTTTTGTTTTATTGTTAGTTTTCTTAATTTGCATGTATGGTTTTGTTACATGTTTTTTTTTCTTTCATGTAAGTGGGATCATACAATGCATCATCATTATTGGTGACTAGACAACTAGAACTTCTAAGTGTTGCAAGTCCTGGATAGAATGTAAAATCAAACAAACTAGATTTACGGTGTAAATTCACAAGTCAATTAACACTTGTTCACATGTGAATTTACACCGAGTTGCCATCCATATATCAACATAAAAAACTACCGAAACACATAATATGTGTGAATCAACACTCGTTCACATGTTAACTAATCTTAATCGAATATATAAACTCAAGTTATAAATTCACACGAGAAATAAAATGGTAGTTTACATGTGAAGTATAATGAGTTTTAGCTATATGCAAATATTAAAAGCTTAGTTGAATCTCCGGTGTAGATTCACATTTGAAGTTACACTTCACAAATTTTGATTATAGAAAAAAAAATGAGTAAATTGTACGTGTGTTCTTTGTTGATTTGATAAATATGTATATTTTAAGTATTTCAGTTTTTAAACAAAATACTTTTAAATAAATTTATACAAACATAGTGATGATACGGAAATGTAAGGATTTGTATAACATTTGAATGGATGGACTTGATGTTTTTGAAATATTAGTGGAAATATGATATATCAGCTGTCTCGACGCATTTATAAGTATTTTTTTTCTTCCCTAACCAACATCAATAGTCTTAGTTTTTACGAAAGCGTAAACTACAATTACAATTGTAAATTGTTAAAGTGGGCATAAGAAATAACACGTTTATGAATGTTTTTAGCCTAAGTAATGTGAATAGTCTTAATTTTTACAAAGGAGTGAACTACACTTACAATTGTTAGATATGAATTATATATAAAAATGTAATTTTTCAGCTGGCTCATTTAGATAATGACCTAATTTTCCCCACAAAAAATTTAGTGTTTGATTGTGAGAAATTTGACCCAGCCCGAAACTTTCAACCTTTAGTTGTTAAAAATTTGACATCCAAAGAAAGGTGAACCAATAAGAAAAAAGTACTTAAATCCGTCACTATGTGTAACTAACACTTTTTATCTGCAAGGACAAAAATAGGTAATACAAATATTTGTTTTATCTAAACCACATATTATATAAGAAACTCGTAAAGCATAAACATTGAAATCAAGCTAGTGGATTGGCAAAATTGATTTGAATGTATGTATCCTGATTACAACAAAAATGAAACTCGTAAAGTTGAACAAACAATTTGTAATAGTTAGACGCACCCTTTCATTATCCATGCATAAAAATCCGCAACAACAATAAATCAAATTTGTGAAGTTAGACACGTTATATACACACGCATCACAGTAAATTACAACTGTGAAATTGTGAATCAAAAGAAAAAAATTGAACACAACATTATATAAAAGGCCCGATATAAAAGTTGTGTGTCAAAACCACATTACAAAATGCATCAAACCAGTAAATTTGGACACACCTGATAAGGATCAAACTCAAGGTTATTAACGGTTGAGCTTGTTCTAGCTAATTGATAGCTTGAATGGAAGCTATGGAATTATTACTATATTGTTCACCAAAGTAGTAACCACCCATTTGGACAAAAATAACTGTTTTTGGGATGATCTAAGCCATTCATTGATGGTGGTTATTTCTAAGATTCAATCTCAGCCATAATAATTGGGTGGTTATGCCAAAAATTTGGAGGTTATTTTTTCACTAAGACAGTTACCTGATATCCCCACTTTCTGCTTCTTCTACGCTCCCTCCACTCCCACGTTCTTCCACACTTCCTTTATAATCCACACTTTGCAATTCCCATTTGTCCTCCTGACCAACATCGCTTACTCTAATCCCCTGATCGTCAACCCTAACCATCACCACCTACAATTGTATGACAATGATTGCAGAACCACCACCACAATGACGGGAATTGACCGGCAACCGTCACACCACCACTCCGACAACGGCTGCACCGGCGTAAAACTCTCGACACTCAATTGTAACCTCACCTCACTCTACGATCGTATTTAATTGGAAGGTTTTAATCAGAGATTGTTCTCCGATGTATTCGAGAAAGCTTTGGACGCTAGGTATCATCTTCACCGTTTAATTGCAGCTCTTATTTTAGGTTATTGGTTTTGATTTTTTGAAATTTTTGTTATCTACTGTTGCATTATGTTGTTGATTGTTGTTTTTATGATTTTTTGTTTAGTGTAAGTAGTGCGAATTCGTACAGTTTGTTGTTAATTAGTTGATTAGGGCGAAACTAATCATCTCCACCATTTATTCATAAACATGAACTCCAATCACTTGCTTCTTGAAGAACCGATATCGTCAGCTTTGATTCTTCAGCCATCCATATTTGTAAGTTCAATTCATCAGCTTCAAAACCATTTTTGTTAATTTACTGTGTTTCGTTGGTGAATGTGTTTGTGCAGAGTTATTTCCATCTATGAGTAAGATCATTGATACTCTGGTACCGAAATCAAAATAGGTGGAAGTTATTTTGCTATGTCTCATGGCTGGAATGTGAACATTTGGTGAGAGCTAACTAGGATCTGTGTAGGCACATATATGTTTATGTACGTAAGGTGTTCGATTAAATACTTATTTGCTTTTTGTAGTTGTGTAAGAGTTAAGAGACCTCTGGAAGCTTGGAACAACAAGATGGAATTGAAAATGTTGGATTAAATGAAACACCGGCACGATTAGATGTTATCTTCCTTTTACGCCTTGTAACAGTTGCATAGAGTGTTGGATCGTGTATCAATTTCTAGGATCTTCCACTGAATTGAAAGTCGTTTGCTTGAGATATGCTGCTGAAAATCTTGCAGGTATGTCACAATATGTAGTGTTTTATATAAATAATCATAAGCTTCTTATGCGACTTCTAATGTGTGTAATAAAAACATATTTTCGTTGCAGCGGTTATGAGATCATACGGGTTTGAATATCTGAAAGAGAACTGCCCTCGATGAGAGTCACCTTCAAACGCATGTGCAGGCACAAGGGCGCTACCCCAAGCAGTTGCAGCCTGCCACAGTGCCACTTGGTCTTCATCGGTACATTTCTTTTATATAACGCTTACACGGTCCTAAATCTGACACTGAACATCTTTTATTATTGCTTCAGCCGTCTACTGTGATAGCATGCCTTCACACGGCTTGCTTTATATATGTTTAATTGATTTTATATATATATATGCAATTAGTAGATTTATTTGTGAATCGTTCATAAACAGCATGTAGTTTAGCATCAACTGTAAATTGTGCAGTTGCTTTGTTAACTGTTTTTTTACTTGAAATATTTTTTATAAAAAAAAGGATACAAGCTTTTTTTGTTATTTAATCTCTATAAAGCAAAAGCTAGATGTACGATTGGGTTTTGTGAATTCCCATGATGAAGTTTACTGATTTTAATGATGGGTTTGAGTGAACTTTTGTTGGCATCAAGTGCATTGTGTTTTACATGTTTTGAAGGGTTAAGATTCTGAGTTTTGAATGAGTGTTAAAAAGAGGTAAGACTTTCTAATTCAACAAGACTGTATCTGGTCTGACTCTTTCGCACTATCCTTGCCGTGTTTGCGCTGCTGCGATTTGCCGAGTATTATGGATCGTTTGTGCATTGACATGTAAACGCTAGGTTTGGGTGACGATGACAGTGCCTGTTTACTGTGTTGGCCAGGCTGTCAACTGCGGTGGCATACTCTTATAGCAACCAATTGACGATCTACACGACTCGCCTTACATTGTCCGTGTACTTTAGCCTCAAAGTCATCTTCAAACGCAGGTGCAGGCACAAGGGATAACCATCTCATTTGTAGACGGTTTAAAAAAACCAAACATCCGGTCGCCCTCGCCGCTAGGCCTGTAAACGAACCGAACGTTCATGAACTGTTCGTGAACTGTTCGGCGGGAAGTTCGTTTATGTTCGTTTATTTAAATAAATGAACGAACACAAACACATTTTTTTGTTCGTTTAATTAAACGAACGAACATGAACACACGTTGTGTTCGTTCATTTATGTTCATGAACGTTCGTTCATTTATGTTCGTTTATTTTTGTTCGTTTATGTTCGTTTAATTAAACTTAACTTTATTTTTATTATTTATTTCCTTTTGTTAAGTAACCTTAATTCATATGTTTTTAAAACTTAACCCTAACATTCTAAACATATCACTTATCAAGCGCTTTCCACACTTCACATCCGCTCTCCACCCTAACCCTAACGTTCATTTATGTTCATGAATCATTATTAACTTGTTTTTGTTTGTGTTCGTTTTTGTTCATTTGTGTTCGTTTATATTGATCATTTGTGTTCGTTTATGTTCAAGAACTGTTCGTTTAGGTTTAAATGAACAAACATAAACGAACACGAACAAGACAAATTTCTTAATGAACGAACACGAACACAAAAATGTGTTCGATTATGTGTTTGTGTTCGTGTTCGTGTTCGGTTAAAGTTAAATGAACAAACACGAACACGCCTGTGTTCGTGTTCGTTCGGTTCGTTTACAGGCCTACTCGCCGCCGCAACGCACGGCGGGTATAAAACTAGTAATTTATAATTATAAGTTTTATGAATATTTGTGAATCGTCAAAAAGGATTATTTGATTCTAAATAATAGTTAATCATGATGATTTGTTCCCAAATCAATCTGAAAATCACTCAGTTATGAAAGATTTGCTATTTTGTGTTCTTGCAGTTATTTGCTTATGATACCGTGAAGAAAAAAATGGCACCTAAGCCCGGAGATGAAGCAAAAATTCGTGTGCCTGAGTCCTTGAATGCTGGTGCGATGGCTGGCATTAGCTATACTATATGCACATATCCTCTTGAATTACTAAAAACCCGGCTCACAGTTCAGGTACATCTCGCTTTCATGATTTCAAATGATTAAAAGTATGCAATATTGCATTAATTAGTTATGTGTAACTTTTGTTTCTTTTAGCATGTGTGCATTTAGATATTTTATAAATATCAAGAAGCATACTTGGTTTGAAAAAAGAAGCAGCCATACTCTTCTGAAATCTCCTTGACATTATTATTAATATCTGCAGACATACTCCTTTGACTTCTGAAATCTTTTGACTTTTTAAGTAATTTTTTTATATATATTTTGTTTTAAGTATGTGTAAGCCTGCTGCATACTGAAATTACTTAACTACCCTTTCGCTTAAACTTAATTTGAGAGATTTATGCATTTTACATGTAGTATCATTCAAATCTCTAAGACTGTTTTGAAATAAAAAAAAATTGATCCTCTATTGACTTTGTAGGTAAGCTCTTCGATTTTTTACGTACAGTATTTGTTACCCATGTGCAAATTAAAAGTACTTAATTACCCTTTTCTTATGTATCATCTGAATCCACATGAATATGGTCTTTTGGTCATTTTATATTGTTCTTTTTTATATAATCAGCATCTCTCAAGCATCGGTAACCCATATACACAATTACTATCAAACGTTATGTTGCTAATGTAATTATGTTTTTATGGAGAGAGTTGATGACCTTTCACCCTGGTAGTTTTTGACTTTTCCCATTTTCACCATGTTTTGAATGTAGGTTTAATTAATTTGGCGTTGATGATGGACCAACAGTAACAACTCATGTGCCTAAGGTCAGCAAGTTCTCAAAGCATATATCACAACACTTACCAGCTTCCAAGTACCAGAATTTGAGGTAAAAAATTGGTTATTATCATTTTTGTTCCAAGTACTAGCTTCTAAGGTAAAAAAAAACATTGTTCCTTTTTCGTGATTGTTTACTATATAGCCCGCTTTGGTTTTAAAAAGCATGCCTTATGCGCGCCTAGGCACAAGGTCATTCGCTTTTTCGCTTAGCGCCTAGAGTAAAACCAGAAGGCGCAAAAAAAGTGCATAGTTTTGTGCTTTTTTGGCCTGAGGCACGCCTCGGTATTAGACATCGTCGCTTTTGTGCGCTTCGTGCTTTTTAAAAATCTTTTTTACTCACCCCGCCTAATTTAAATCTTGCTGATACAGATTAAAGACCTGCTTGCTGGAGCTATAGCCCTTAACGGTATTGGAAGGTTTCTCATTATTTGACAGCACAATGAGTGCTTTTCTTCTGTTCAATAACTCTTGATTAATTATATAAGGCTTCATATTGCAAGATTATATGAAATATTCAGTTTCAATATGACTAAACAGGTATGTGATCATTTCGAGAAATTGGGTGGCTATCACCTACCATCATACCCATCTCGAACCCAAACCCCATGAAAACTCTTATAACTAACCCATACTTGTCACATTACCTGTCTTTGAATTTTTCTGCTTTCAGTATACCTTGGGTTCAAGTTTTCAGCCATTCAAGTAATCATAAACCATTTGTTCCGACATTGCACCAACTGATTGCTACTCCCCTCTTATATGATTTCTACATTTATGGCATGGAGACGAAGGCATTCACCAACTTTTTAGTAAATTTACAAAGGCTACAAACAATATATTTCATCTCATGTTCACCTTTTTTTTCCAGTAATATATAATTGCGAATTTTGTAGAATTTGGCCCTGTTGGATGGGACTGATGTTTGTCATTGTTATTTGTTAAGATCTCCACTCATATGAGACCATATGAAGGGTTCCAACTTCCAAGTCAGTTGTATTGGTGGTTGTTGCAAGTTTGTATTTTCATTTTCCCTCATTTTTTTGCCATTTAATATAATGTTTCGGAATCATGAAATATGCATTCTAATAAAATTTTTCATTAATCTATTATACAAATGTCGAAGACACATTTTGTAATATGAAAATTTTATTATATTTCAATTTTAAGCTTAGTTGTTTAAAAGAAGCTAAACAGACTAAAACGTCCTCAAGATTTAATCCATCCATGTTAACATAACTCGTATCAAATGAATAAAGCAAATCAAGATGGGTTGTTGAAGAAGTTTAAGCTAACCACTATTTTAAGCACAAATGAAATAATGAAATATACATCAAATCTTCCAAATAAAAGAAGATACGATAATTAGTTTAGTAGAGTAATTATATATTCGGGTTTTCAATTTTGTGGTATATCAAATCTTATAGGAACCAACTTAAAAAAAGAAAGCTTTTAATTACTTTACTTTAATCAACTCTATTGATATTATTCTTACGACGATACCAAATTTAGTAATAATTCATATAAGCAATTTTATATTTCATGCTATTTCGTTATTGTTTGTCTTTTCCTAAAAAGGTTACGAATTATAAATTGGCTAACTAAACAACAAAATTTGAGTCAACGTGTACGTAAATTAACAACTTATGTGCCTACTAATCCCAATTCGATAGGACGTTATCAAGATTTTTATTCTACATATCGTTTGAATATCTAAATTTTAGGAACCCGTCCCAGCGGACGGGTATAATACTAGTTAGTTAGAAAGAGAAACAGATATAGATTTAGTGTGGGGTGGGGGGGGGGGGGGGTTTGAGTGAAACCCTCCTTCACCCCCATGGCGTGGATGATGATGGCATCGCCCCAAGGGCGGGAGGGGCCTCATTGGCGTGGCTACAATAAGAACCACTGGCGAAGTTACAAATAGAATAAAATGAGTGGGCCCAAATTACATCCCACTTTATTTATAACTTAAATCATAACTCTAAAATAATAACCACAATTAAAAATATGGGCGGGTTAGGTAACGGGTCGAAAGAGATTCATACCCTAAAAACATACAAGTTTATGAAATTTAACTATCACTACTTACAAACTTCCAAGAATCTGGAAATAAGAAGACTTTGTAACCGGTCCAATCGGGTTGGGCTCAATACGAATCCTTTGTCTTAACAAAACTTCAGCATAAAAAGCCCGTATGCGCTGTGTTAAAAGGAAGGAAGCCCAGCAATTAACCTGAACTTTTCATAAGAAACCCAAAACACAAATTGCCAAGGACCAAGCCTAGCCCAAGTAGGAAAAAACCCTTTCCACAATGCTCTAAACCCTTCATATCTAACAGTCTTGATCAAACAATCATAAGAATTTCTATACTTATACCTGCCATCTTCATTAACCACCTGGTTCATCATCCTTGTCTTCACAACATCAGCAGGGCAGCTTATGGTTGTAGCAGTAAGGCCTGACATCATAGAGGCTAAAGTGTGTGCGTAGATGTTATCGTTGGCGATCTGATTATGAATAACAAAATGTTTTGCATGATCATAGCAAGCTAACTCTCCCATGTTTACTAAAAATGCTCTTTGAATATTGGGGAAAACGCCTCTCCAAAGTCCTTTAATTCCTTCGGCTTTAATGATTTTGGTTAGAGCATCAACTGTCCCGGTGTACCTTGGCTCGAGCCCTTGGCTAACCATACGCCCGTCCGCTTGCATCCTTACTTTAACTAGATCAGCAGGGCTAGCCACTACCTGCACTATAACCTTGGCTTTAAAAAGAGAGATTGAAGAAGCGCACAAAGGCGACAAGGTCAAAAACCGAAGTGGAAAAGCGCACCCCTTTCGTACGTGAGGCACAACCGCACAAGGAGCTTATATTATTTTTTTGATATATCCCATAAGTTTTAAGTGTCCCCTACCCAAAAGTTAGCTATAAATAAGCTTTATATATTATTTAGGGGTTGTTTGGTAGTCTCTTAATAATTGCATTAAGAAATTACCTCTGAATCAATCAAAAGTAGAGTATGTTTGGTACACTTAAAAGACACCTCTTAAAGGTTCATGGAGCCTCTCAATGGGAAAGTTTTAGAAACATGTTGACTGATTAAGAGGCTACCTCGTAATTGGTCAGCACAAGGTTGCCAAACAACACGTTAATACATAAATTACCTACATGTACAACCTAAAAAACCTATTGTTTGGTATTCGCACAAAAACTCCCAATGTACAAGAGGCACACGCCTCACCTGCCTCAAGCCTTTTTTCAATGAGCCTCAGGCGCCTCTGTACCTTATGTACAACTTGCAACTTGGGTGGTAAATCACATGGACCTGCGCCTCACACCTAGGCACACTTATTTAAACCAATTCAATACCAAGATTTGCTTAATGACCTTTCAAATTTCATATTCGCCAATGGCTTATGGTTCAATGAAGAATTTCATACACAAATTATATTCAAAATAGTAGGTTTGCAATTTCAACACTTTCTATAAACCCTAAATTTGATGACACAAAACCGCAAATTAAACAATTTCTCCTAAAAGAAGTTATATTCATCCATCCTCTATGTCTTACCAAACAAAAACTAGGGATTTAACATCTACTGACTAAAAGTCAAAATTATTAAAACCAATTACCTGAGCAATAACGCCAGAAATCCCTCCTAACACGGCCTTGGTCGGTAGAGAAAGAGAATGATCACCACGAGCAACGAAAGCGTGACGCAATTGCTCGTAACCGACGGTTCGAATGGGTGTGTAGAAAAGGTGTCTAAGAAGAGCAGGAGACAAGCCCTTGTAGAGTCCTGTTACACCTTGTTTGCGAAGGATGTCGGCGGCGACACGAAAGGCGGAGGCTGGGCGAGCGGCTGCGTGTAACTGAAGCCTGGTTTTGGTGATATCTATGGGGAAGGTGGTGGTTTCCGCCACCATTGCAGATAGTGACGCTAAAGCGATCTTGTTCATTGCCCTGGATCGTGCCTGGGCTTGTTCTCGAGCCATGGATCTGATCGATCACCTACTCGTATCTGTTTTAAACCGACCGACAAGTCAGTTTAGTCAATTTGAGATCCAAACATGTAACACCCAACCTGAAAGGGATGAAATGCCACTATCACAAACATCAAACCAAAACACAATCCATGATAAAAACAATAGTCTATCATTCAAAAAACTGTCACAGATATCAAACCAAAACACAGTCCATGATAAAAAGCAATGGTCCATCGTCTCAAAACAATTCCAAACAAACCAACTTAAATATCAATTTTAATAACTAAAGTAAATGATCTTCAATTCTAAGTGCTCTACTCACTGTATCCCCAAATTTTCATAATTGTTCAACTTTCACGAAAATATAAGTACACCTGAGCATAACGCACAGTGGGTGGACAAACATAATAACAAATAATAACTGGACATCATAACAATACCACAAAACAAAGTTAAAAGAACGGAAATGAGTCTCGGGGCGTTTTCCCTTCGCCTCATGAGGCATAAGCCTTGAGGCAAACTGAGGTGTAAGCCCGAGACGCAGTCAAAAAATACATATAAATATTATGTATCTTATAAAAAATAAACTATTTGACCTAGAAAAGTCTAAAACACCAAAAAAAAACACATCAAAAACACCCTAAAGCACCTGAGGCGCACATTTTCTTAGCGCCTCAGCCCTTTGAGGCGTATGTACAATTTGAACCCCATGAGGCGTGCCTCAGACTCGTTTTCTTAGCGTTTCACCTTGAGGCGCGCCTCGAGGCGCATGCCTCACCCGTTTTTTAAACCCTGCCACAAATATTGACAATCAAATTCTAAACCAGACATATAATATTAAGATCTGAAATCTTAAACTGGTTTGATCTACATGACAATAGTATATCAATAGCACGTTATGTAAAATAAAGAAGTACCCAAAGCCAAAACTGAAAACTAACAAGGCTAGCTAGGCTATGCACCAATATGAGATGGTGTCAGTGGCGTACACACATAATTCCATCCCCATAAACTGAACTAGGATCGATCCATACGCATCCCATAGAAATGTGGCCAATGTACATGTACTCCCTGAATTCTGACCAGAGACGGTGACCTTCTATAGTTTTATATACACTTTCACGATAAGTATCACGTAACTCACGCCACAAACATGTCTGAAACAGAAAGGCTGGGGTAACAAAGTACTAAATCTGATTGGGAGCATAACTACCTAGTAAAGTAGCAAGTAACCGAACCTAATAATCATGTCTGAATTCTTATCATCTACCAGGACATGCAACAACGAGTACAAGGTTACAAAGCCTATTGCATGCTACAAGTTTCATATACTAGCTAACTAATCCGAATCCCTAAATAACGTATAGGAGGCCCGAACGCCAAACAGCCCGTACTGCATGGAGTAAGTGAAATCTAACCCATACCTTAGTTTAGCAAAGCACAGCAACAACGTCTAAATCGTCCTCAAGTCGCACGAGAACCTACATTTTGTTTTCCGGCGACGAATACTATTAAAATTCTTCAATAACTATTTTGACATATCTCAGACTCAGTTGTAATTGATTTAATTAGCTATTTGTTATATCTCTAAGTTTTAACATATATTAATCAGAATCAATTCATTATGGCTTCTAATATAGCTGTAGCAATACAAAAACATTATCATCATTCTAACTGTAATACAAATGTTCAGTAAATGGTCAAATTTATAAATAATTAATAGCAATCGTTTATGTTTAATTAGCAGAGGGTCGAGACATTACCTGAATCGACGATGGTGTAAACTCTCACCAAACATGGACAATCGAGATAAATGTTGATTTTAATTTGGGGAAGGTGATTAAGAAATTAGGTCAAAAATAACATGGGTCGGACTCGGATCATCATTCATGGGTCAAGACGAGAGGTGTAAAAAAAAGTGTGGGCCAGAGGAACTGGCTCCGAAGCCGAAATCGATCTTTTAGAAAGATCGGTTTGGGCCCGGCCAACCTATAGATTTCGTATCGGTTTGTAATCTCGTTTTTTAAAACCGGTTTATAACTCGAACCGGTTTAAATAGGTTAAGAGCTGGTTAAAAATATTTTTGTCCTAAGCGGATTTGTAACGCGACCCCAATCGGTTTGGAAGGTTCAAACATTTTCCCTCATTAACCAGTTTATAACCTGAACTGGGTTGGGTTAAACCGGTTTACTTCATGATGAAAAAATCATTTCGGTTTAAAAATCATACTGGTTTAATAAATGAAAAAACGGTGTTGTACACCTCCAGTCAAAACTAAGATTTTCTTTTATTTTTTTTATGTCAACGATTTATAATCTACTTCTTACTTTAAAATAGTTAGCTAACTGAAAATTAGTAAAAGCATCCGCAATGTATGGATTTTCAAACATACATAAACTATCACCTGGCGTCATATTAGATTTATAAACTTTCCTACGATACTCTTGCTTTTCTCACAATGTATAAACTATACAAACCCTATTAAAATTAACAAATTTATATACATATATAAATGTTTGTGAGAGCGGAGGGCCCACCTCATCCGAAATCACGTATGAAATTTCTAACTTTGGTTCGATAATCCAACTCCGAACAACCCTCACAATGAGTGCGGACGAGGTGAGGGTGTCACTTCTTGTCCATGTAATCTAGACATCCAGATTTACTCACATTATGGGTGCTCTACTTTCAACTATATCATATTTCAACTGTTTTATGATTTCTAAAACTATCATCAGTTTTTCAATATTGTCTTTATTAAATCCTTTAATTTAATTCCACTATTTTTAACCTTGTGGTGTATATCCATTAGACAAATCATATGAGTAGGGTTTCAGCGGTATCAATAATCTTCTCTATGGAGGTTGTCATTTAGAGTCTCATTCGCCAAAGACATAACCAATAAACCTTAAGATGATGAGTTTCCTGTAAAACAAGTTTGTAAAACTTAGCCATGGAATTCGGAATCTAGGCTCCACCTTGGCGATTTTCACCAAACGGTCACCAAGAATCAAAATCGGTCAAACTCGGGCATGAATTGGCGAAATCAGGAGGAATCGACAACTCGGTCAAATTTTAAACTCGGGTGTGACTAAGAGGAATTAGGGAGGAATTGGTCAGACTCGGTCAAACTTAGGCCTAACTCAATCAATACCTCAAATTTTTTATTCAGTTTTCCTAATTAAAGGTAAAAAATTTTATTTGTAGATTTTCTATGAATTTCAAATATATAAATCCACATATATAATTTTCATTATTATTTACCGTATCAACCGAATAGTCTCGCAACTTCTTAATCAACCGAGTAGGAAGCGCCTAAAGACTTCTACAAACAAACGTAGCCGGTGCTACACAATTACAAATCACAAATTCACAATGACATGTCTTGGTTGAATAGCAAAACCAGGGTCTTGCTTCTAAGTAAAATGGCGGCAAAATCATAAGAGATTTAACTAGGGTTCATCAACTCACTAACATTCCTTCATTTACCACTCCAATCATCATCCCAATCTCTTAATATTATTCTTAATTTTGGAACTAGGGTTCTAATTTAATCAAAACCACCACTAATGACGGCGGTAGACACCTTATCATCATCACTTGTTAATTTAGGAGCTTTGGATTCTCTCTCAGAAGCTTCAATCTTTGAGATATTAGAGAGCTGGAACAGCTTCTGTTTGATTACAGAAACAATCGTTAATAGGGATGCTGCTGCTGCTGTTAACTTATCCACATCTTATTATTCCAAGTTTGATGCTCATGTTTCTTGTTTGTGCAAGTATGGTCTTCGATCTTTAGTTGAAGAACACTTCTTTCAGTCTGTCCAGGTATATTTTGTTATTAAAGTTGTTATTTTTATTCAAGATTTTAAGCATGGTAGCAGAGCTCGCTGGGCGCTCCCAACTCGACCGACTGGCGAGTTACGAGTACTCGGCCTAGTCGGGCGAGTACTCGGGGGGGGGGGGGGGGGGGGGCGAATTGGCCTATGCAGGGAGTACTCGGAATATTCGGCCAACTCGGCTATACTCGGTGATCCAACCTGTAGCGAGTGCTCGACGAGTAATCGGTCTACTCGGACGACTTTTGCAACTATGATTTTAAGTAATTAAGTTAAATGTAAAGTACTGCATTTGATCATATGCTTGATGATTGATTATATTGTTATGAACCAAAGGGGTAGTGTAGCTCTAGTGGTATCTGGATCCGGATGGCTTTTTCTAGGGGAGGTCGACGGTTGGAGTCATTGTAACCATAGAATATGACCCGGATGGAAATGCATACATTTGTCTCGTACATTATCGGGATGGTGAGAAGAGATGTATTTGACTTCCCGTGGGGGCTATAATTGCATATACCATTGTTTCTGGTACAGAAGCTCTTATAAACTTGGGATTGGGAAATGCCTTACCTTTGAGTGTGGTTTGAACTATTGAATTAGGAAATTGGAAGTAACCAATTAGGTTTATGGCGAAACCTAGAAATAAATCATTGATCCAATTTGAGTACGTCTACAGGATAGACCTCTGACAAAATGTCATGCGTGAGCCAGGGGTTTTACCACTTTGGCGGTGGCTTTGCCCTGGAACAGGTGACGGGATGGGTCGGGTCACTTGCGTTATTTGCGATTGCAGGCGTGGGTGTGGGTGACCTTTTGCCTTTGGGTCTTCCTGGGTGGCAGGGCTTTGTTGGACGTTCAAAAAAATTTATATTGTTAATTTGTTGTGAGTAGTTTATCTTTTGATATAGTTCAATGCTCATTTTGTTGGTAAGGTTTTGTTAAGAGAAACTGAGAGGGCTACTTGGGGTGTATAACTAGAAAATATTAAAGTAACTAGCATGAACTAAGTCCTTTTCTAGATAAAGACATTGCTTGGATTGTGGAAAATGAATAGTTTTCATTAAGGTGAAGAAAATGTGCTGTATAGGAATGTATACCTTGGTTTTACAAAGTGCATATGATGCAGTAGGCAATGTTTTTCTAGGGGTTTGAGGCAGCATCTCATGCACATCTGCGTCGGAATGGTTAAGCCTGGCAAAACGTGCAGGGTGTGGCGTGTCGGGACTCGGGTTGGATAATGGGTCAAATTGTTCTAATAAAAATATCTTTTGGTCAAAATGGGTCATTTTTTAAAAAGTATCAGTTCGGGTTGAAATTAGTAGTTTTGGAAAAAAAATCAAAATCGGTTCGCTCCCTATATTTAATTTCATGGCGGGTTGTGGCAACGACAACGGTGATTGTAGTGGTGTTGCGACAGCACAGTTGTACTGATGTGGTGACGATGATAGTGGTGGCAACTACAAGAAGGTGGTGCCGGTGGTGGTGACAATGCTGTTGATAGTAGTGGCAGTAGCGTCGGGGGGCAGTGCTGGAGGTGGAGGTGGCAGCAGCGGTGGTTGATGAGGAAGCAGTCCGAGCAGCTGGGTGTCTTGGCTGCTGCACTTTTTTTTGCTGTTTTTTTTTCATCAGCTGCTGTACAGAAGTCCCATAAATGATAAATACTTATAGATGACTTGTACAGAGTACAGACTACAGAGATTTGTTTCCAATTACTATTTAAATAATTATTTTAGTTAATTTAATTATGCTTTTCACGCCCCACTTACGGTGTGCACATATAATGTATATATGTGTGGCCCTCGGGGGGCAAAAGTAAAGTTGCACTAGTTTTAACGTTATTTTACTAATTTCGTGAAAATAACGTTAAAAATGGACGGTTAATCATGCATCATGTGGTGGTGTTGATAGCCAAAAGACAAGGGGCACATGCACTGATCTGGTTTGTCCCGATTGCTAAGTGTTCTGTGCCTTATGTCCAAGGCTTGATACCAAACCACATCGAGCCGGGGGTCTCACTGGAAGCAGCCTCTCTATTCTTAGGGTAGAGGTAAGGCTGTCTACATCTTACCCTCCTCAGACCCTACCTTAGCTTTGCTATAGGTGGGATTAACTGAGTATGATGATGATGATGATGATGATGAATTTAATTATGCTTTTATTGTATCTATATGTAATTTAATTTAGATGATTTTATATACCTGGTAGTCCAAGTTATAAATTGTATAATATCAAGTGATTTTCTCATCAAACATGTTGACCTGTTCATACCCATTCTAAACCCACATAGTTTTTAGGCTGCCCATTTCAACATGTCTTGTGTTATGGTGCTGCCCAGTTCAACCCAAAATACAAAAATTGTTCACCATATCAACCCATTTCCCCCACCTTGGGTCAAGATTGCTAGATCGTCAAAATTAGGTACTTTAGGAGGCTGATACGTAAAACCAACCAAAGGGGCAATTAGTTTAGTTGATAAAAAATGAGAGAGATCCAGCTTCTGGTTGTACATAAAGCTTATTTGGTTATACATAGAGCAATGCCTTGTGTACGTGAAGCTCTTGCCTTTGCCTCTCGCCTCGGAGCGACTCACATTTTATTTTTTTAACCCAAGTCCCCAGCTAGGATTATGTGTACACGATTCCTAAAGTGGTAAGTCAATGCCAAAGCAAATATGTGTTCATGTATGATACATCACCGAGGTTTTATTGCTGTTGTTTTTTCGTTAATATGTTTTAAGTATGTATTTGTTGGTTATATAGCTGATAAGTGTATTGTATGTTACGCGTCTTCTGTATCATTAAGGTTGTTTTATGTAATCAGGATATGTTAGAGAAACATGGTGCACCCAAGTTTTGGAAGAATTTTGATGCTTACAATGTCCCAGACCCTGAAGTTGATGACGGAAATGTATGCACAACACTTTAACTCCCCATGTATTTATTACCTTCTTAATCTTACTTTATTATTTGGTGTTGCCGCATGAGTCAGTTGCTATTATTAAAAAACTTCACAAAGTAGTAATATTTACATGTAACTTAAAATTTATTTTACTGGTGTATATTCAAACAGATGCAAGAGGATGAGGTCGAGTTACTACTGTGTAAAGCTTTGGAAGAAATATCACTGGAAAAACAACATCAAGAGAAGTGTTTACTGATGTTGGTTAATGCTTTACAGCTATGCCAAGAGAGTGATACATCAATTGAAGGGCATGCTTTAGATATGGAAAAAACCTTCTTTTCTAAATATCGGTTAATTGTCTCTTCTGTTCTTATGACCACCATGCCACGCCAATTTACTGGTATGTGTTTATGGAGATTTTATTACGCGCTCTCTTTCTCTCTTTAACATAAATTTTAGGGAGACTTTCATATATACCTTACAAACTTGAGAAATATCTTACATACCCAATCCAAACTTAAAATATCATATAAATTGGGCATATATGATATTTTAAGTTCGGGTCGGATATATGAAACATTGAAACCTGAAGTTTACCTCAATTTTATCAAACAAGCTGCATAAAAAGGTGACCAACTTTAACCAGATGCTTATTTCAGGTTTGTTTTCACAGGCTTAACCATCAAAAGTTTTTCGTTTAGGGACTAGGGTAATCTTCTAAGTTAACCGGTTTACAGGTGACACTTCAAAAAAACCCCCTCAATATGGTCAAACTTAGTGACATGTCTATTGGCATGTCATTAACCTGTATGAATTTTTGAAAGTTGGAACCTATTTGTGGTTGAATACAAAGTTAAAGAAATATAAATTTGTGAAAGATGGTTACATTTTTATGCAATTTGCTCTTTTTTATTTGGCAAGATCAATAATTAAAGACAACTATGATCAAAGTGAAATTTATATAGAATTCTGAATATTTGGCATGTTTATAGAGATACTCCACTGGTACTTCAAAGGAAGATTAGAGGAGTTGAGTACAATCATGGCGGGAGATTACGAAGACGATAATGAATCACAAGACAATAATCAACCTAGAAACATGGATATTGATGGAACCTATGATCAGAAGAAAACCATGGAGAACAAATTAGTGAGGAACATAGGAATGGTTGTTCATAATCTCAGAAATCTTGGATTTACATCTATGACTGAAGATGCATATGCATCCGCAATATTTTTGCTTTTAAAGGTGCACATTGTGTATTAAAATTTTAAAATACTGTATCTTTAATTCTTAACTTTTTTTTATGCAAGTTTTATCTTACCTTATTTTTTTTATTTTTTTTTCTGAATCATGGCAGGCTAAAGTGTTTGATCTAGCTGGCGATGATTACAGGACGTCTGTTTTGGAGTCTATCAAGGGATGGATAGAGGTTGATGCTTGTGGATTACAATTTATAAAAGTTTTATCATTTTTAATATAACACCGAAGCTGGTTTCTGCAGGCTGTACCTCTGCAGTTTTTACATGCACTTCTTGATTATCTTGGTGATTCAATGGGCCATCTTAGCCCTAAAAGTGCTAAATCACCATTAGCATCAACCCCGTCATTGCGCTATCAAAAATCTGGTAAACCATCTGAAGGAATCGTTAGATGGCAGTTAAGATTGGAATATTTTGCATATGAAACATTACAAGACTTGAGAATCGCCAAACTTTTTGAGATCATTGTGGATTATCCAGACAGGTTAATTTTCTAAATATTCTTTTTATTAATACAATGGATTAAAAAATATATAACAAATGTATTTACATTTGCAGTGCTCCTGCGATTGAAGATTTAAAACAATGTCTTGAGTACACCGGACAACACTCAAAGCTAGTCAATTCGTTTATCTCGGCTCTGAGATATAGATTACTGACAGCTGGCGCTTCAACAAATGATATCTTGCATCAATATGTTTCAACTATAAAAGCACTTAGAACAATAGACCCAGCAGGAGTGTTTTTAGAAGCAGTTGGTGAACCGATTAGGGAATATTTAAGAGGAAGGAAAGATACCATTAAATGTATTGTGACCATGCTTACTGATGGTACTGGTGGAAATAATAGTGGCCCTGGAAATGGAGACAGTCTTCTTGAAGAATTAAATAGAGATGAAGAAAATCAAGAAAGCAACAGTCTTGATGATGATATCAATACTGATGACAAGCAAACATGGATAGATATCCAACGGTATGTTCAGAGTTCGAAAATGGGCAGTGCCAAAACTGATTATACCTGTTTGACCCTTGAAAGATAAAATGATATATAGGTCGAAATTGTCACTTCTAGTGTCTGCAATAAGTGGAAGAAATGAAGTTGTCATTATATCATTTTGGTTGATAATCTTTTCCCGGCTACTAAATATTTAACTTAAATTTACACACACTTTTCAGGTGGGAACCCGACCCTGTTGAGGCTGATCCATTAAAGGGGAGTCGGTATAAAAGGAAAGTAGATGTGTTGGGGATGATTGTTGGTATAATTGGTTCAAAAGATCAATTAATTAATGAATATCGTGTTATGTTAGCCGAAAAGCTTCTTAACAAAACTGATTATGACATTGACACTGAAATACGGACGTTAGAGCTTCTCAAGGTAGGTGGTTTGCCAATAAATATTACGATTTTCGGTTATTGGCATCTAATTGTTATAATTTGTGTCATTATATCCAGATACATTTTGGTGAAAGCAGCATGCAGAAATGTGAGATCATGCTCAATGATCTGATTGATTCAAAAAGAACAAACACAAATGTAAAAGCCACCATAAATCAGTTATCTCAAACAGGTAGATAGTGCAAACTATAAAAAACACCGTCTTTAATACGTTTTTTTTCTTTTACTTTATTATTATCGTTTTCAATTTATTCACAGGTGCTGAATCTCGGGAGCATGAGGCTTTCATTTGATATTCTTAATGCTTCAGTCATATCTTCAAATTTCTGGCCACCTATCCAGGCATGAACTTTAAACTGTTGTCCTTATTTTTTTAGTTTTTTAATTACTAAATGGAATTCCAGGATGAGGATGTGAAATTGCCAGAGGCTGTTGACCAGCTTTTAAGTGACTATGCTAAGAGGTTTCATGAAATTAAAACTCCCCGGAAGCTTCTATGGAAGAAAAACCTTGGTACAGTGAAGGTTGGTCACGCTTTAAAATTCTTATTTTCTCCTTGTTCTTTTAATTGTTATCATCATATAATGTATATATGTGTGGCCATCAGAGGGCAAAAGTAAAGTTGCACTAGTTTTTAACGTTATTTTACTAATTTCGTGAAAATAACGTTAAAAACGACGAACGGTTAATCATGCATCATGTGGTGGCGTTGATAGCCAAAAGACAAAGGGGTACATGCATTGATCGGGTTTGTCCCGATTGCTAAGTGTTCTGTGCCTTATGTCCAAGGCTTGATACCAAACCACATCGAGCTGAGGGTCTCACTGGAAGCAGTCTCTCTATTCTTAGGGGTAGGTAGAGGTAAGGCTGTCTAAATCTTACCCTCCTCGGACCTTACGTTAGCTTTGCTATAGGTGGGATTAACTGAGTATGATGATGATGATGATGAATTGTTATATACACTGAAAATTCTGACTCATGTGTTTCAGTTGGAACTGGAATTTGAAGATAAAACTTTGCAGTTCACAGTCACTCCTATACATGCTTCAATCATTATGCAATTTCAGGATCAAAAAAGGTAAAATCATGAATCTTAGTCGCTGTTTTAACATAAATAACTAATTACTACTTGCATTGTTTTATTTCAGTTGGACCTCCAAGAATCTTGCAGCTGCTATCGGGGTCCCTGTAGACACACTTCAAAAGAGGATAAACTTCTGGATAAACAAGGTTGGTCCCCTTTTTGCTGTTTTAACATTAAGCCTTAAATAATAATATAAATTCCTTCTTTATGTGGTGTAGGGGATTGTTGTTGAGTCATCAGGTGGTGACTCAAACGACCACTTGTATACACTGGTGGATGACATGGCTGATGGTGGCAAATCCGTTGCTAATAATGAGGCGTTAGGGGCAGATGAGGATGCTGAATCATCAGTAGCTTCAGTTGAAGATCAGTTAAGAAAAGAAATGACCGTGTATGAGGTATAGTCAATAATAATACCAGTTGTTAAATGGTATTAAAGACATTTGACTATAGTCACATTTTGCAAGTTATATTACAAGTAGTAACAAGAACATGTAACTTCTGGTGCAGAAATTCATCATTGGAATGCTTAAAAATGTCGGTAACATGGGATTGGAGCGGATTCATAACAGTCTCAAGGTGACAGACAGTCTTTGTTATGATATTTAAACAATTATCATGCATATAAGATAATATACGAGTGAGAGAATGAGATGTATGTTATGTTGTTGCTGCAGATATTTTGTGCAACTCCTCCTGTTTATGACAAATCAATCCAACAACTGCAAAGCTTCTTGTCTGGTCTGGTTGCAGAAGAGAAGTTAGAACTTAGAGACGGTACGTACTATATAAAGAAGTAATAGCAAACTTTAGGAAATGGAAAAGATATGGTATCAACTTACAGCAGCTGTTATATTTATTTCTGTCAATATTTGTAACTTTATGTTGTTAATTTGTTGAAAAATTAGAAACATGCAACTCTCATTTTTTTCAGATGACTTTGATTTATGAAATACTAGGTTTGTGGTTAAAGTGAGTAAATGTTCGGATTCTTTTCATATATTGTATTATGTGATTTCTGTTTGGATTTAGGATTTTGAATTTTGATCACCTTTTTTTTGTCAATTTTGTTCGCATTTTTTTTGTTTATTTATTTTCGTGTAAACTTACCTATTATAAGTTGTATTTCTAATCAAGTTATATACTGCTATTTATTAATTATACACACACATAGAGGGGTGTTCATTTGAGAACCAGTAATTTGTTCAGATTTTTCTCTGGTCTTATACTTCTTTAAAACATAAAGTGCACTGGAGTGTCGACGTTGTTGACGAGTGATCACTCTATTTTCTTCTTTAACATCACTCGGTAGCACAAGTACATTTACTATTTTAGCAGTCGTTCAATATATAGAAAACACAAGTTCAACTTTTTAAGTTTATTGTGTAGAATTGTTTTATTAGTTGTGGATATGCTAATAAAGTGCATCCCACTTATAATTATTCTTACAAATCAGATCAGATGTAACTAGCACTACCTAGTAGGCAATAAACAGAAGAAGCTGTATTCTCTACACAAGTCGTGTCATTCGTCAATGTTGGTCTCATGGTTGTTGCGGCAACAGTTGCTTCCTTAAGGCTTTTTGATGTTCATCCCCTTTGAAATTTAGCTAAAAAAGTGGTCTCAGTGACTCATTAGCGTCCGTCTTATTGGCTCATGTCTTAAATTTTCCAAGTATATATAGTAATCAACTAGTCTCCCTTCATCTCCAACTTGAGAACCCATTATAAGATAAGGTGGTGGCGGCGGTGACGGATAAAGGCAATGAAGCTAGGGAGGGGGTTATTGATTTATGGGTAATGAAGTAGCGTACTTTGTTGGGGCTAATTTAGTGTGCATTTTTTCTTCTTTAGGGTTGTTTTTAGAGCAAGTCCTGTTATCCTAAGCTTTTACTTTGGGTAGCTTTGATTCTCTTGATATTCAATATGTTTTTCATGTTTGATTCTAAGTTAAGATGGAATGGAAGAAAATATATTTGTTCTCGTGTAGAATTGTTAACTGAACCTTCAAAGGTTGTATTAGTGGGGCACGACAGTTTTGGGTTCTTGTTATAAGGAAAATGCTAATTGCAAGTTTATTTGTTATGTGACCTGTTTGATAACCTCTGAGTGAACATTAAGAGGCTACATCTGAATGAAAGGCTATGGTTAAGATGTAATCTTAAGTATGCATAGTTACGAGGTAACATCTTAATGGTTGTCTCTTAGCTCTTAACCATTAAGAGGTTATGGACATTTTAAAGGTAGCCTCTGAATGATCATTAAGAAGCTACTAAACACCCCTTTTACTTTTAAACTTCACATATATTTAAACTTCTAAGTCTATTTCTGTCTTGTCTTTATTGGAATGAGTTGTAAGGAAATATTTTTTTCTTTTAATAATATAAATCAAGGAAAGAAAAAATATCTTGTGCTAATTCAGCTTGCTATCAATCATGATTCTAGTGTAGATTCATCAAAGGTATATGACTTGTGTATATCAAGGAGAAAAGGTATATGACTTGTATATATTTTCCTTGCTTATGATGTATTCTTAAAAGCTAGAGGGTAATGAATATATACTCCACCACACCTCTATTATTTCTGTTCAATCATTTATTAGGAATATTCATTTCTCATTCAGTCATGTCAAATTATTTCTGTTCAAAAAAAGTGTCAAATTATTTCAAAGAAATTCCACTTTTTCTATTTCGGGAAATTTGTTTTCTAAAATTTGTTTTTAGTGAATGTGTAAACAATACACAACTTATATGTAAAATATAAATTCTCGCGACCAATGTTCGTTCTTAGAATCGGGTAAGATCCGTTAGCGAAACCGCTGACACAATTGGGTCGGTTGGTTATGATGCTAACCGCTTTACCATGCAAATGATTCGGTTGTAGGAATGGTTTTTTACTTTATAATTTGGTGTAATGGTTTCTTTACTACTTCGGACTTTATCTTTTGTTTATTTTAGACCTTGTATTTTGTTATCATACCAAAAGATAAAATATTAGATATTTTGTTTTAACTTGTATATATATACACACACATAGGGGGGAGGGAGAGTCTAAGATGGTTTGCGCATGTGTAAAGGAGACATGCCAAGACACATATAAGAAATGTGGAGACCATCACGGTGAACAGGAGAAGCAGAGATAGACTTAGACATGGGATTAACATGTTAAGCAGTATTTGTTAGACTTGCACCTCTTAAGGGACATGCTCGGTGCTAGAAGTCGTTATCGTGACTCTTACTTATGTCATCTTTCTTTTCTCTTCTACTACTAGTATGCACACGTTATTTGTATTTTATACTATAAAAAAAGTTTGTTAAGCTAGATGCGCCGCTGGAAGCAATCTCTCCATCTTCTGTAATAGAGATAAGCTTTGCTCTCATCTTACCCTCGCATGCTTTACTTTACGACTAGAATATTACTGGGTATGTACATTTGTTATATATACAAACACATTGATTTATTTATAATGTCTATTTAAAAACAGTCCAACAAATAGACAAGTAATACCGTAGGTTTGATCCTTAATATGATTAAGAAACAATGATCCTTAAATGGTGGGTTAATAGTTTTGAATACATGTTTCTCAAGGGTATTTATCCAAGAAAAACATAAAAAACAAAAACGTCGCTTTTAAAAACTTTTATAATTTGTCGTCTTTGAATATTATAGATAAAAAGATCACTCAATAGTTGAGGGCATTTGCATTCATCGTGTAGGATAAAATCATACTAGTTCATTGAACATGGACTTCACATCTCTTTCTCATGTTATCTTATCTTTTTTAGATTAGGACTGGAAAAACTACCTCTCATGGCAATCATGAAATACTAGCATTAGTTCGTTTCATAAAAAGAATGAAATGAAATATCAATTTCATTTTTTATTGTGTTTGGTTGATAAAGGAATTGAAATTTGAATTGAAATCCTTCAAATGCCTTAAACAATAAAGGAATTCAAAATCCTTACAACATGTGAAAGATTTCAAGTAAATCATTAAAATCTTCGACTAGTTGACGTTGTCGCATTCGCCACCACCACTATGCCCGACCTCCCTGTCACCCTGCGACCACTACCGACCCAACCCGCGATGTCTTGGCACGACCCGACCGAACATTGACCCACATAGTCTTGACCCGACACGACCTCACCGACTAGCAATATCTCGACCAAACCCAAACATGCCCATTAAACACCCGGAATGTTTCCACCAGTAGGTGTGTTCTTCGGGTTTTCTCCTTGGGTTTCGGGTTTTTCGAATCGTGTTGTTCGGGTTTAGGTTAGGAAAAAGTGACCTAATAACCGAACCATTTACAGTTCAGGTTGGTTCAGGTCGGGTTATTCGATTTGTCGGATTTAGATGTATTAAACATTTTGTCAAATTGAACAATGATAGATGCTTGAAGTGATTAACCCTATTGGGTTATCTCCTTTGATTCTTTATAATAGGATTTAAGTACACACTTAGTTCTTGTGGTATGTTCATATTACAACTTTGATACATATTTATTGGAAACCAAACCATTTGTCTCAAGTTATGCATAAACGTAACATAGCTAATCCCTGGCGTAACATGGTTAGTCTTAGTCCCCATGTTACGTTTATGCATAACTTATGATCAACCATATTACTTTATGCAACTAGTAATGTAATTTTCAATAAATATGTATTAAAATCATAATACGAGCATACCAGAAGAACCGTGTACTTAATTCTTTATTATATAAAGATAAATTTCATTTTTTTAAGATTACCCGTGCAGCCGGAGACTAAACTATTTGTTTAGATCCTTCAACAAGATTTTGTAATGTAGAAACCATTTTTTAATTATTAAGCTAATCATGTGTTAACTAGTGGCTAAATTAAGTTCCTGTTGTCTTAATCAACTTGCCATGCAATATCCACCCCCAATGTGGATAGTTACAACCATAATTATCTTTATTATATAGTATATAATTTAGGGCTGGCAAATCGTGTCCTAACAGGTTAACAGGTTTATGACGTGCGCGAACAAATCAAGTTCTAAACATGAACACGACTCGTTTAACTCATTTATATATCATGTTTTAACACAGTTTTATGTTTTATGTACCAGAAAAGGGAAATGAAAGATTTTTGCCTCTTAATTCTAAGTATTAAAAAAAGTCAAAAAATCAAATAGTGTACTTTTCAGTCAAACAGGTTTTATCGTGTCTTAACAGGTTACCCATTGCCAGCCCTAATATAATTTATATTTAATTTTTTATTTTGCATAAATAAAATAAAATGACATAAAATACCCATCATCTAACTGAAAATTTTGGATGGAGTCAACAAGTTTGATGAAAATGACAAGATTTTAAAACCATAAAGACTCTATCTACTATGAGGAAAAAAAAAAACTTTTGTATAAAATTCAAAATAATGACCAAACTACAAGAACGAAAATATTGCACTTTACTTTTGATTGTTCTACATGTTAAAACAAGTAAATGTCAAAATAAATAACTTTTGTAAGGATGAAGGAAACTTCAGTTGATTTAAATTGAAAATTTTTAATTTACTTTTAATATGTATTTTCATTTGTTAAATATGATAAATAGATAGTTTGGATAATTGTAGTATATAAAGTGGTGCTCAATAGAAAATCAATTTCAACACTAGACATTTATGTAACTACTCATCGATTTCGCATTCTAATTCCCATCGTATATATCAAAAAAAATTTGTGTAAGTGCATTACATGATTTGTTGAGTTTTTTACTTTAATTTTTTTTTATGAATTATAAGCGACTTTGATATATTGTAAAGATAAAGAAAATGCAAACCCTTATTGTGCATCTTCCTTTAGCACATACTATAAAAGCATAATACTTAGTATATACGATAAGTACCGAAATTGGCATTTCCTAATAGAAGAAAAGAATGAAATTGAGTTGGGTTTTGTTGTATTTTTCCTTTTGTTGTTGATTGAAAAAGTAAGAACAAGAAATATATAATTTATATATATGTTAAAGAAAACTAACCATGAATAGTGTTGTGCCACTCCCCCCTCATTGGTTGAGAGGGGCGGTGACACTTATTTTATATATATATTTTTTTTACAACTTTATTTCATAATATATAGAATTAGTTTCAATTTTAAAAACAAAGTTTCTTTGATGCTAGAGTGGTTAGATGTGCATTCCTTTTGCATAAGGTCATGGGTTCGGGTCTTTTCAATGCATTTATTTACAACATTTTTTTTACAGCTTTGTTTGATAATATATAGAATTAGTTTCAATTTAAAAACAAAGTTGCTTTGGTGGTGGAGTGGTTTGATGTGCATTCCTCTTCCATGAGGTCATGGGTTCGAGTTGGTTGCAATGTATTTATTTACAACACTTTTTTACTTTTCAATTTTGTACCGTAACAAAACCAATTATTTCCTATCGAACTCCCGCCGCGAAGCGCGGACGAATCCCCCTAGTTATTTATAAAACATATCTTTTAATTATTTGAGTTCCATTTTTTAACATAAGTCAATAACTAATAAAAAAGTGAGAGAACAGGATCAGTTCAACAAAACGGGATTAGATTTTAATAATTCAAACTTTGTCTTATTGCCCAGTAATAATCTTTACTTAAGAAATTTTCCACAACAATCTCAACTTTCAAAGTATTTTCTTTCAATAGGCTTTTTTTAACTGAAAACTAACCCAATTAGTAGATACTAACATGACATGCTAATGCTGGCATGGATGCTGACGTGAGATGCTGACACTGACATAGATGATGAAAGTTGAAGGTTGAGCCTACTTTAGCTAAACTATTTATAAAAGCCCAAGAGTTTTTATATTTAAAAAATAGTCTTTTTAATAAAGCATATAAATAATTATATATAGAAGTGTTAATTTTTTTAGTTTAATACATAAAGTATACTCTTAAAATAGTTAATTACATGGATGGTCCTTGTGCTTAATTTGCATATATTGCAACTTTCGTCCTCAATACTTTAAAATTACAAATGTGCTCCTGGTGGTTTGGCAATTTATAACTGTCATGGTCCATACCCCTAACGATCGTATATTTCCTTCGTTAAAGGCAAGTAAAATGACTAAAGTACCCTCCTATTAAAAAACATACATACTTAAATTAAATAAATATTAACGTGATTAACATCGTCTAGGGGTGAGCATTAATTGAATCGTTAACTGAAACCAAACAAAAAATAGACGAAACCGAACCGACATCAACAAAAAATTGATTTAATTTTTTTTTTTTTAAACAATGAAAAATTTCATTCATAAACACACAAACGCGACTAATTACATCAAGATAGCGGGCAGGCGGCTTTTTGTACCATTGTTTTAACCAAAATTAACTGAACCAGACCATTCATATTCTCATATATTTCTAGCTTTTACATATCCATTCCATATGTTATACCTCTATTCACGTATGTATGATTCCATTTCCTATATTCATACCTCAATTTCATTTATTTCTAAGCAAAAGTTTTTAGTCCAAGTTTGGGTTGGTAATTAATCAAACTTATACGAGACGAACCAAAAACCATCAATCTAACCAAATAAACGAAACTGATTAACCAAAAACTGAGTGGTTAATTATATACATTAACCGATGACTTCAATGTTAGCTTCGTTGAAGATAATAACCAAACGAACGAACCGAACCGTGCACACCCTAACAATGCATGTCTTTCTTGTCGCGTCGTGCGAGCACCTTTCTAGTATCTCAACATAAATCAAGCCCAAACTCGTTTTAGCCATTTGAGAATTAAAAAAAATTAAGAAAAAAACAATCTCAGTGAAACCAGTTTAGATCATAAATCCGGTGTTAAAATAAATATTAGAACAGACATTCTATTCTCTTTTATTTGAGTATAACATTGCTATTAGTTTCTTTAATTAAAAATTGATATTTAACGTGATTAACATCGTCTAGGGGTGAGCAGTAACTGGATCGTTAACCGAAACCAAACTGAAAATAGGCGAAACCGAACCGAAATCAACAAAAAACCCGATTTAATTAAAAATTGATTAACAAAGAATTGATTTTCGGCTTTTTGTACTGTTGTTTAAACCAAATTAACCGAACCGGACCATTCAGATTCTCATATATATCTGGCTTTTATACATCCATTCCATATGTTATACCTCTATTCACGTATGTATGATTCCATTTCATGTATTTATACCTCAATTTCATTTATTTCTAAGCGAGTTAATTACACGGATGGTCCCTTTGGTATACACAAATTGCATGAATGACCAAAATTAACACGGATGGTCCCAGGGGTATGAGTTTGGCACTCGGTTGGTCCCTACCTCTAACGGACGTTAAATTTCTCCGTTAAGTAAGTGTGAAATGTCTAATTTAACCCTCTTAAAAGACTAAACCACCTTCATCAACCTATCTTCTTCTCCTACACCAAACCACCACCACTACCATCACCTCCCCAAACTACCACCATCCCAGAACCACTACCATCACCTTTGAAACCACAACCACCACCACCTTCCGTTAACCACCACTATCACCTCCTGATACCCCCACCACATCCCCAAAACCACCACAACGATTCACCCACAACCTTTCCGGAGACCTTCACAGTCTCCCACCTATCAGAACAAACCCTAACCATCTCCTAATCAAACCACCATCTCCTTCATCCACCCCACCCCCACCCGTCTTCGTCTTTAACCAGCTCCGATTAATTGTATCAGTCACAGAAGCCGAAGGTTCAACAGCTCTGATTAATCGTACTCCATATCCTAACATAATAATTAGAACCAGTAGTGGACCATACAATCCCATTATTCTGGTCAATCATCTCCATAAACTGTCCCAATCACAAGCGGCACTGACTGGATCCGTTTCACCTCTTCCTGAGATCTGAGTTGCTCTCGTTTTAAATTTTTTAACTCGTCTTTTACGTTTCGGTTGTTGATTGGGTTTGAGACGAGTGTAGAGATCGTCTTCGGTTTCAGTTGTTGATTGGGAGTCGGTTGTGTAAGGGTTTGGGAGGGTTGGTGGTGGCTCTAGAACCATCGTTGATGCCATATCTGGTGGTTTGTCGTGGTGGAGCCGTGGAGGTGGTGTTGGTGGTGCAGAGTAGAAGAAATTTTGGGTTGGTGGGTGTTGGTGTGTGAAGGTGAAGATGAAGATGAGGAAAGGTGGTCCCACAAAGAAGTTGGGTTTAATGTGTTTTTTATAATTCTTTTGTCTTTTAGTGCAAGGGTAAGATAGACATTTTACATTCACTTAACAGAAAAATTAACGACCATCCATAGTAAGGACCACCGTTGTTACAAAATGCATACTATTAGGAGCATCCGTGTAATTTTTAAGTTTTGAGGACTACAGCTGCAATATTTTCAAAGCCCAGGGACCATCCGTGTAATTAACTCTTTCTAAGCAAAAGTTTTAATCCAAATTTGGTTTGGTTATTAAATCGAAATTATATGAGATGAACCAAAAACCGTCAATCTAACCGAATAAACAAAACTGATTAACCGAAAACCGAGTGGTTAATTAAATACACTAACCGATGACTTCAATGTTAGCTTCGTTGAGGACAATGACCAAACGAACCGAACCATGCACACCCTAACAATGCATGTCTTTCTTGCCACGTCGTGCGAGCACCTTTCTAGTATCTCAAAATAAATCAGCTCAAACTCGTTTTAAAGCCATTTGAGAATAAAAAAAAAAAAAACAATCTCAATGAGCTGCTTGTTGCACCACTAAAGCTCACCCGCTAACTATGAAAAATCCTCTTTTATCTCATTGGTCGTAAAACTTATAGCAATATATAATAACAATATAAAATAATTAATAATTAAATTCTACTTTTATTATATATTTAATTATTCTTTTATTCTTGTTACTTTGCACCAAATATTGAATATAGTCAATGATAGAAGCCAAGCCGCACAAACAAGGTAAGCTAACAATACGGGCCATCCTAAACC
>JAUTDX010002033.1:0-65000 GCA_030844895.1 Ambrosia x helenae
ATATTCGCACACCATAAGTGGGGCGTATATTTAAAAGTTATGTATGGATGATATTTTGACATGTTAACTTTATAAACCACTAAAATGTTAGTGATTAAAATAAATAAAGACCAAAACAAGATCTAGTACTACTAAAGAAGTTCTTTATTGACAAAATAAGCCTTCATCTCTTATGTGTACAAGTAGTCATTGTACACGCTTATTGAGCACACTTTACAAGCTCATTGTACAATTATACTCTATAGTGAACAATTTTTAAAAATGATGCTCGCATTTTAAAACCGAGAGTCTCTACTCTCTAATACTGATGTTAGGTTTGTGATATATAATCTGATGCTTGACTATTTTTTTATTGAATTAATAAGGAGGTGAAACACTAACTTTTGTTCCAATAATCATAATATTTCTGACATTTGGGACTTTCTCACTGAAATTAACATTAGCTTAAAAATAGGGACTAATGTAGAATTTAATGCGCTCTATTGGTAGGTTGAATGCTCTGTAGAAATTAATAAAATCTTCTTTGGATGTATCTTATGGTGTGTTTCATTTGTGTCAGGAAACCTCATGTTAAGTTGGAACAATTGGACATGTTGATCACGAAAGACAACATTGACTGCTGCAATCACAAAGGTTTGATTATGTCATTTAGGTCATGTACTCTCTGCGATGGATTCTGTTTTTATTCATGAAGTTGGTATAATTTTGTTTAGTTATGTAACTTCTTTAGGTGCTTGCGGATGAAGGGAAGGCCAAGGCTATTAGCCTTCGATGAAATTGATAAGGCTCCTGAAGAGAAAAAGAGGGGAATCACAATTGCAACGGTTCAGTATCGTTCTAGTTCTCTCCATCCTTTCTTAGTGTTAAGCTGTTGATTCATGTTTGATATTTTTTTTTTTTCTTGGTTTGGTTATGCAGGTCATGTTGAATACGAAACTGCTAAAAGGCATTATGCTCATGTGGATTGTCCAGGACATGCTGATTATGTTAAAGTAAGACATTTTTTTATATGCCGGTTTTCATCGGTAAAAGATACATTATCCTTTTTATGTGCAAGACTGTGTTATGTCATTTGCTCTAGTTAATTCTGCACACTTGATGCATGTATAATCTTAACAAAACATTGTTTATAAGGCAATGTGATTTTCTACATAATTGGGATTAATTATTTTAACACCAGTGTATTACGTTCAGTTATAGTTTTTTGGAAACTGGATGGTTTGGTAGCTTCTGCCAGCTTGCAGGATATGTTTATATGATGCCCTGTGGTAATGATGTTTTAACCTGGTATTCTTAGTTTATGAATGCAAGTTATGGTTCATACCAATAGTATTTTCACATATGTAAGGCTGTAAGTGCATTATCAAAATAATACTTGATGTACTTGATTATTCTTGTTTCAACACAAATTTAAAGATTATTAGAAACCTAAACTTCACCAAATAACCCATATCGTCAATGGATTCGTAAGATCTAAAGGTTTTTTATCCGCTTTTTTGTAAAAGTTTTCTTGTAGAATACAATACAATAATGTTCAATTGTTCAATGCATTTATGTTTCTATTTTCAACCCAGCCTTTTTGACCATGTCCCTACTCATAGGCAGGCCACATTAGTGTTTGATCCACCCACTAGCCTACCTTATTGGTTAAAATTTTAACAAGTTATAAGTTGATGAAAACGGTTTCCTATGTAATAAGCTGAGCTAAGATGTCTAGTGATATTCTGTCACTTAACTACTCAAGTAGGATTAAGCGGAAGCATAAGTGTTTATTTTAATACCATAGTTATCGATAGCGAATAGCGTAAATAGCGACAGGCTACTGATATGCTACGTAGCGACATAGCGGTAAATAACGGCCGCTATTTAGTAAATAGCGATAAGGTATTAAAATATTTAAAAATATTTTTATTACAAATTTACAAGTATAAGGACCATATGTTTATATACACAAACTAATTTTATAGTTTCTATGTAAAATTTAGAAGTTTTAGACACTATATGTAAACAAATAAAGATAGAAGGGTTAAATATGAAAATAGTTAAAGTTTTAACCTTAAAAAGGCTGAAAACAAAGACTAGAGGGGTTAAATATGAAAATAGTACAAGTTTTTAACTCTAAAAAGGCTTGAAAACAGAGAATAGAAGGGTAAATATGAAAATAGTTAAAGTTTTAACCCTAAAAAGTGGAAAACAGAAGACACAGCCGCTATCATCTTCTATTTCATCTCCTCCTTGTTTCTTCCTTGTTTCTGGCCAAATATAGCCGGAATCTTCGCCGGAAGTCGCCGGAATTGTCGCCGGCATCGCTATATTCCCGTTTTCCGACCCGCTAAACACATGATAGCGAGTGATAGCCGCTACGCGACGCTATTCGCGATCGCGGGCGCTATCACCGCTATTAACAACTATGTTTAATACATAAGAATAGCTATTTTTTAGACTATATAGTATATGAGAAATGAGAATTGTAAGTTTGATTGCCCTTTATTTTGATGAAGAAAAATACTTTTGCGCTTGACAAGGTTTAAAAGTACGGAAACGTGCCTCGAGGCGTTTTCCTTTCGCCTCACGAGGCGTACGCCTCGAGGCGAACCGAGCTTAAGCTCGAGGAGAATGAAAAAATATATATAAATGTTAGATATCTTATAGAAAATGAAATACAAACTAATTTCACAGCATCAAATTCATCAAAAACATCAAAAAACACGTTAAAAGGGCATGGCATGCTTGAATTGAAACAAAAAGTCTAAAACATCAAAAATAAACTTAAAAAACCCCCTGAGGCGCACTTGAGCGCATTTTTTTTATTACTGCCTCACCCTGTGAGGCGCATCTACAAAATAGCACCCTGGGGCGCAGCCTCAGACTCGTTTTCCTCCCGATTCGCATTGAGCGCGCCTCGAGGCGCACGCCTCAGCCGTTTTTTAAAACCATGGCGCTTGATTGTTTTTTAATTTAATTGAAGGAATTATAAACACTTAAGAAAAGGTAACTAAATTCAGAATTTCAGATTTATCTGCGAAAGCTTAGCTTGATGGTTGTTGAATCGAAGCGCTAGGGAGCACTTAATGCCTAGCCCCTAGGCGTTTATAGAATGAGACAAAATCTAAACTGCCTAAGTGATGACATGTTAGTCCAAAATTTAGCATTGATGTGACCACCTTGTTCTTTAGTTGGGTTCATTCAACAGGCTTTGTTTGTTTAGTGTTGTGAATCTTGTGCATATGTGGCTTTGTTGAGTGGTAGTTCTTATAGATTTGCTATATATAGAACATGATCACTGGAGCTGCTCAAATGGATGGGGAATTTTAGTCGTCTCTGCCCTGATGGCCCATGCCTCAAACAAAAGAACACACATTCTTCTTGCACGGCAGGTTTGTTTTGATTTTCGCTGTTATACTTTGCATTCTGGATTATGACAAATGGTAGTTTTATGTCGTTGATTGAACTTATGACTTATCCATATGTGATCTTTTTTCCTTATTTATCTGTGTTATATGAAGTGTACTGATGAACCCAAGCATGGTCCTCTAAGCATTTTGCATAATATTAGTTAAAAGAAACTATAAATCAAGGTCTATTTCACTGCAGGTGGGTGTCCCATCACTTGTATGCTTTTTGAATAAAGTTGATGCCGTTGATGATCCCGAGTTACTAGAACTTGTTGAACTAGAGCTGCGAGGTAAAAATTGATCTGTCTCTTGTATACTACTTATTCACGTTTGCGGTTCACTTAATTAATATACACTTGGACACTTGTATATTTTGTATAATTATATGTTTGTGACTATGGCAGAGCTTCTTAGCTTCTATAAGTTTCCAGGGGATGAAATTCCCATTGTACGAGGTTCAGGCCTTGTCAGCGTTACAAGGCACTAATGATGAAATTGGAAAGAATGCCATTCTAAAATTGATGGAAGCTGTAGATGACTACATACCTACACCTGAGCGGCAAAAGGAGAAGGCATTATTTAAATGCCGATTGAAGATGTATTTCTCAATTGCGGTATTTACAATGAGTTTAAATTATGCATATTTATGTTGCTAGTTTCTTACTTTTGTGAAGCATCAAATGATTAGTTTTTAAACACAGAAACATAAAAAAAATTAAAAGTATATGTTTCACTGAGCATGTAAGTTGTTCTTAGCTGTTGCTACTCTTTAGAGTGTAAACATTGTCAGGCCTGCTATGTTGAGGCATTGTGTAAAGTGTCAAAGCAGGCCCTGTTAGTGTGGTTAATCAGTTGGCCTGCATGGGACTGGTTGCTCAGAAATAATGCTTCCACTATTATACGATTTGTATTACTAGTAAGCTGTATCGAATATGTTTCACAAAATCTTTATTATTTTTAACAGTAAAATATTTCTAAAAGTTATGTAGGAAGTTCGATGCATTAAAAGTACACTTTGGAAAGTATGTTTGCATTTTTTTTAAAGTTAATCCATATAACCTGACTCAGTTGATATACTTTGTAATTTTTTTTTTGTTTTATTTTTTCCTTCCAAGGACGTGGCACTGTAGCCACTGGCCGTGTTGAACAAGGGACAATTAAAGTTGGTGAGGAAGTTGAGATTATGGGGTTGATGCAGGTAACGTGTGGTATTTGTTGGATCTGTTGTCTGATCAATCAGTATGTGTTGGTGACTGATTAATATATCTCTCTTTTTTACTTTTAGGGTTCGAAAAAAACTACAGTTACTGGTGTTAGATGTTTAAAAAGAGTTTAGATCATGGAGAAGTAAGTGGTTGTTCTTTGACAATTTCATTACCTACAAAGCTTCCATGTGACGTTGAATGTATTGGTTCCCATTTTTTTTTATGCTAGGCTGGTGATAACGTGGGCCTTCTTTTGCGTGGTATAAGTAGGACTGATATCCAGCGAGGACAGGTAATTAAAGCTAGTACAGGTGGCAATTTCCAGTTTTTATTGTTTGTGTATGTGGATATGCATGTTGAGGTCGGTTTGTACTATGGATTTAAACAGGTGATTGCAAAGCCAAATAGTGTAAAAACATACACCAGGTTCGAGGCAGAAATATACGTTCTCACAAAGGATGAAGGTGGGCGTCATACAGCCTTTTTCTCAAATTATCGACCTCAGTTTTATTTGAGGACAGCTGATGTCACTGGCAAAGTGGAGTTACCTGAAGGCGTTAAAATGGTTATGCCCGGAGATAATGTGGCTGCTACTTTTGAACTTATTACCCTGTGTTGTCCTTGAACCAGGTTTGTTTCTTAGTTTTCATACGGTTTTATATACCATCTTGTTAATTGACATGCAGGGTGTTTGGATGTGCGTTTCAAGTTTATGAAAACTATAAATCTAAACGGGTCGACCCATTAACATTTTTTTGTATCAGTCGATTTTCCCTGAAAATTTGGCAGTTTTTATACATAATAATGTTTGGTCTACAGGACAAAGATTTGCGCTGAGGGAAGGAGGCCGAACTGTTGGTGCGGGAGTAGTTTCAAAGGTCATAAGCTCGTAAACGCGCCACTTCTTACTTATTTTATTGAATTTTGCCGACTTGGTTCTAAGGAATAGGTAAGAAACATAATTTTTGCAACATTTATACGTTATCTGTTTCTATTTAACAGCAATTTAGTTATTCAACTGTTGCTTTCCAAGTTTACTTTTTATTATGTAGGTTAAGGACTGTCTTATGGTTATTCAAATTTTGAATATTAAATGTCAATGAATTTATGGATTGGTGATTTACATAGCCAAATAAATGAGAGTTACAAGGTTGTTTTGAGTATGGCTTGTTGTAAATAGATTTCTTACTACAAAAGAAATGGTAGCAACGGTAGAATCAGATACAAATTTTGCCACGCATTCAATCTCTTGGGCATAAGAAATGCGAGTTTAGGATACATAAACACCACCTATACCTGTGATTAGGGGTTTCATGGTTCGGTTTCAAACCGCGAAATCACCCAAACCGGTCATTGGTTTGGTTTCACGGTCGGTTATTTTACTTTTCCTTCGGTCGGTCGGTTTCAATATTTTCAAACCGCAACGAACGGTTTGGTGTACTGTTTATACCGAAAACCAACCGTATAAATCCGGACCGGACCATTAAAGTTTATTCTAGTATTTTTAATATTTCATATTATATAGACATTAATAAATTTAAAATCTATTATAACCTATAAGTAATTTAATGCAAAACAAAAGTATGTTAAGTCCATTTCACATTATACGAGTTTTTTTTTTTTCCGTTTTTCTAAATTTTAACCACAGCTAACATCTATATTTTTGATGTATTTAGAGATATTTTTATATATTTGGACTACAATTTAAGGTATTTGGATCGGTATTTATGTTAAACAACTTAAGCATTATGTGCAAGTTTATGACATCTTGAGATTTGGACTTTTTTTTTGGAAAAATGGAAATAAATAATCCCAACTATTGAATATTGGCCAATAACAGTCCCAACTACGAAAATCACCAATATTGGTCCCAACTTTCGACATATTGGAAACCAACGGACCTAAACTAACGGAGGCTAACTCCGTTAGTGTGATGCTGACGTGACATGCTTAGGTGGCAAGATGATCCTACGTGGCATGCCACGTGGCAAAATAATCCTACGTGGCATGCCACGTGGCAAAATGATCCTACGTGGCATGCCACGTCAACATCACACTAACGGAGTTAGCCTCCGTTAGTTTGGGTCCGTTGGTTTCCAATATGTCGAAAGTTGGGACCAATATTGGTGATTTTCGTAGTTGAGACTGTTATTGGCCAATAGTCAATAGTTAGGATTATTTATTTCCATTATTCCTTTTTTTTTTTCGAAATTATGGGACAACTTGTACACATAATGGCCCAACAAGCACAAAACCGTGAAATCAAACCGGAACCAAACCGTTTCCCAACGGTTTGGTTCGGTTCGGTTTTAAAAAGTTCTACGGTTCGGTTTTGGTTTAGAAAATTAAAGAACCGTTACTAACGGTTTGGTTCACGGTTTGAACTAAAAACCGTGAAAACCGAACCATGAACACCCCTACCTATGATTAGTGCAAAAGAAACTGGTTTGTGGCGATGTGGGGAAAAAATTGCCTGTCATACGCCTTTACGAATCCCTGCATGGTCTGACTTGGGTCTGAACTAAGTTGTATAGATCGACTTGCATCCAAAACATGCGGGAAAGTGATGATTTAATTACTTGAACCACCTTACCCAATGACTGAATTGTTCACGACCAAAATGACACGTTATAAAAATCTAAAACAAAAAGTAGGGCTGGTAAATCCTGTCTTAAGAGGTTTAACAGGTCTTTGATGACGCGAGCAAATCAAGTTCTAAACATGGGCATGATTCGTTTACCTCATTTATATCTGATAGTTTTATGTTTTATGTACCCAGAAAGGGAAATGAATGATCTTTGCCTCTTAATTCTAAGTATATAAAAAAAAGTAAAATCACAGTGTACTTTTCAGCTAACAGGTTTTATCGTGTCGTATACAGGTTACCTATTGCCAGCACAAAAAAAGGGTTCGCTTTTGATTTATATCTATCACCCGCCTATTACAATTAACAAGAATTACTTTTGTAAAAAAACATGACAAATTTAGTGTTTTGTGACAATGGTGCCGTATTTTACGATAATTCGCAAAATTATTGTTGCAATTTACATAATATGTTTATTATTAAGCAAAACTTGATCAAACCAATTGACCAAAAATTGACTAAACATTAATTTCCCTATTTTACCCACCAATGATTTACAAATTACACCATCATACATCTGCACAGAACTCTTGTTTTTTCTTCATGCAAGCCTCAACACCATAACTGCCATCAATGTAGCAGCTCTAAAGTATATTTCCTTCACATTTCTATCCAATTTCTTCATCATTTCCCCTCTTACAAACCCGTTTTCTTGTTCGAATTCCGGTTAATCATCACGATTGTATCCCTCAGTCTGTTAACCGCCCACGAAAGCCACACGAGCCCAAGTCCAAAGCCTGTGTTGAGAAGTTTTGATGAGCAAAATGGCACTCTGCAGTAGCTACTTTAACACAACTGAAAAAAGAACAGCGATCCCCGTCCCTGCAAATGCTGGCTGAGAACTGAGTTAGGAGGTTCGGTAGCTCTGGGCCCGATTTCTTTAACATGGGTATTGCAGATTTCCCGTTTCGGTTCTTGTCGACTATTATTGATAGAAGGCTTTCGCAGGCTTGAATGTAGTTGCTTCTGTGTTTGATTTTCGTCTTTTTGGCGGGCTCCTTCTTTTTTGTTGTTGACTTCAGTTTTGACTTTCTCTGGACTGTGTTACATAATTTACATAATGTTATGTTACAGATGAAATCATGTGTTAAAATGGATGGTTGGGCTGGGTCAAATTGGCTGGTCAACATAACAAATTTTGACTTTGAGGAACAACCCATTTGACCTCATAAGTCAAAGTATTCGGTAGGGGTGTCAACAAGCTGAGCTGCCATGAGCTATTCGAGATAGGCTTGCTAAGACCTTGAATCGAACCAATTAAGTAAGCTCAAGCTCGAGCTAACTTGCGAGCCTTAACGAGTTTTTTTTTTGAACGGCCAACAAATCAAACCCGAGCACTCTCGGGGCACCACCAGAGAAATCGAGTACTCCCGAGAGTAACCGAGTCGTCTAACACCAATTCCGGGGAAAACCCGGTAACCCACCTGCCCATAGGCACAACGGTTGAAAATACCCGTAAAACCCGTTTGGCTAAAGGATTGAACCCAAGATTCCTTGGGTCTTCTTTCTTTCATTGCACACCAATGCCTCCACCACTGCACTGCAATGGTATTGGCCTTAACGAGCTTTTGATTTATACAATTCTTATTTAATATATAGTTATGTAATAGTTATTATTATATACAAACTTATGATAAAAACATATACATAATATATATTATAGTATTATACTTAATACAAAACTTTTAATTATATAATGTAAATAATAATGATATATAAAAGTAATTAAATAATTAATAAATAATAAACGAGTCGCAATCGAGCTTAAAAAACTATTAACTAGCTGAGCTTGAGCATTTGAAATAAAACTTTAAACGAGCCTCAAAGTTAAATGAGCTAAGCTTTAGAATAAAACTGTAAACGAGCCTCAAAATTAAACGAGCTTTTAGAAATAAAACTGTAAACGAGCCTCAAAGTTAAATGAGCCGTGCTTGGGCCTATACGACTTCGGGCTCGGCTCGTTTACACCCCTAGTATTTGGCTGGGCATCAAATCTAGTAAATCAGTTTTAAGCCTACACTATTAAGAATTGATATGGTTAAAGATCCTGACACAAAATAAATAGACATACCTCTTTGGAGGTGCGACGATCACGTTTTCAAGCTCCAATGCAGAACTATAACCCAGCCTGTTTACGACAACATAATTTCAGTTTTCGTGAATACATTCAAGAAATTTAGAGGCGGCAATCTTGACCCATTTACTCAAAACGGATCAACTTGAGTTGCATTTTTATCTCCAACAGGTTAAACATGTAAAATTATGGACAAAATTGTGATAACAGGTCAGCCCAACCAGACGTGACGTGTTTTTAGCAGAACAGGGCTGACCCGTTACCCAACGGGCACATGTTGCCATATATACAGGCTGCAGGCATACATACCTATTGAACTGAGGTACCAATGACTTCCTCCAGTTGGTTGAGTTCTTTGACAGATAAAACTCAGCAAGAATTGAAAGCATGTCCTTTATATCAGTTCTAGTGCCAGCCAATGACACTTGTCCGTCTTCATGAATCTTAAGTTCAGAATTTCGAACCAAATCACCAACAAGATCGATGAACGGTTTCCTGGAACTGAATTCTAGATTCTGATAAATAAGCTGAGATTCCATGTTCACAATATCAGGAAAATACGGCTTGTAATCAGCCGTCATGGTTTGAAGGCCTGTTATATCAGAAAGTGATAATAGATCTAGCCCATCTTTTTCCAATTCGATCAAATTTGACGTGGGAAACTTGACGTTGAAAACTGTCGAGTTTGGGCAACAATCTGCAGAGAACAGCCATGAAATCATGAGATTATTGTTACGACTTGCAATCATAACCAGATAGATAATCAACTCTAGTTAGGGGTGTAAACGAGCTGAGTCGCTCGTGAGCTGCTAGAGATTGGCTCACTAAAAGGCTGAATAGAGCCTAGCTTAAATAAGCCCAAGCCTATATTGGAGCTTGTTAAAAAAAAACAAAAAAAGTCTGAGCCGGCAAGCCCCTACTTCACATATCGAGCTTGACTAGGCTCAACACCTAGATATTTTTAATCAGATACTCATATGCAGAAATAGGTTAACCCAAACACCAGAAACCGATTATTAAGACTCACAGTTGCAATAATCAGACAACCACTTTTAAAATGCACACGAGAAAAGATTTAACGAACCTTGGATGTCAATGAGCGCAGGCTTTGTAATAGTCTGGTCAAGCATAACAAATTGTTTGTTATCAAATAACTCACTTATCGGCTTCCATGGCCCCACATTCTGTTGCGCTCCCATATTGAGAGGACTTGAACGCATGACATCGTCCCGTAAGCCATGAATAGGCAAAGGATGTTGCGAGTCCTGCAACGAAAACATAACATATGGTTTTGTAAGAGTCTACAAACATTGATGATAGCAAAATGGTAACTTGGTAAACACATAGTTACATACATTCATATCACTATTCAATTTCAAATGGTTAGCAGGGTATTGGTGAGGTCGACGGAAAATAACCATTTTTTTCACAACAAATATGATCATTCACAGCTACAAAGGGGGTGTTCGTCAAGTCGGTTTTCAGTTTATTCGAGTTGTTCGAATTTGGGTGTATTCAAATAAACAAAATTAGCAAAATCAATAAAAAAACATATTATTATTCAAATTCGGGTTATTCTGTTCGGTTCAGTTCTAGATTCCCAAATTCAAATTCGATTCAAAAACCGAATTCGAAACTTAGTTCGAATAATGAACTGATTCGAATAACCCGAATTCGAATTCGTTTGGTTCGATACGAGTTTCATGTTTTTCAAGTCCAATTCTAGCTACAAACACTCAACCATTAGGCTGTGTGTTGTGGACACGCGAGCGAGCAGCCACAACGGCCCCACGCTCACCCCAGCCACAACAACCCCACGCTAACCTGACGCGAGCGAGCAGGCTCACGGCGGCTCACGACGCAAATAAAGGAATTTGTAGGCTGTGGTCGCGCCGGTGCTCACCCTTAGCCACAACAGCCTGGCGTGACCGGGTTACTTGAGAGTCACGTCGGTGACTCGCGTTGGCTCGCTCGCGTGTCCACAACACACAGTCTTACAACCCCTACACTTTCCTATATTCACTAAGGTCAAACCAATGCAAAATTCAATCAAAACTTCAAAAAAATCATATCAACACAACCAAAACAGTTAAATCAACATAACCCAATCAAAATCCAAACATTAACCAAACAAAAACCAACAAATAATAAATCAATGAATCACCTTAGGTAGTCTATTCAACCCTTGTTCTGGACAAAACACAAGGGTAGGAAGATACCCATTAGAAGCCATAAAGATATGGCTTCAATACCAAAGAAACAGATATCAGATATGTTATGTTATGTTATTATTGAAACCAAATAAATCTTGTTCCTACATTTTTATTTTGTACTTTACTGTTAACAATGAGGTTGTAGATTTTCTATAAAGATTATTATGGGGTTTGGTTGGTTAGGAAATAAAGATGTCACATTTTATGACTTGGGATTTTTGTGATCCAATTATATTATATTAATTAAAGATATGGCCATGCTTGGCTTTCCTTATTTCACCTCCTTATGACTTATCTCCTTAATCAAAAAGGAGATAAGGAGATAAGTTTGTTTGGGTAATGGGTTGAAAAGGAGATTTTTATGGGTTGAAAAGGAGATAAGTTATAATTAAGAATTTGTGACTTTTTGATTAAGAAAATAAGGAGGTAGAATAAGATAAGGAGTTGGAGAGCCAAACATGCTCAGAAATAGTTCAAGTTGTTGTTTGTCATGATATATGATTTTATGGGTAACTTGGTGTTTCCATGGATGGTTTACATAGATGGTCCTTTGACTATGTTGGAGTTTGTTGATTTAGTCCCTTAGGAAAACAAATTGCATGAATAAGTGTTTATGAACGGTTGAAAAGAATGTGAAGGGATAGGGAGCCTAATCCTGACGGAAGCGGCATCTCTATCCCTCTACTCCACATATCCAGGCGTGAATAGTCCCGCCTCCTGCAGAACTAATTCGGCGGAGGATAACTCACAATCCAACGCGCACATGTTGCAAGCAACATCAGCACACAACAAGACACGCGCGTGTGCCCACGCGCGGAATATCTTTAAGCCACTTTTGGTACGAGGTACGGAAGATAACAAAAGGAAGATTCGGCAAGATCCTGGACAGAGCACACGCCAACAGAATAGCGACACGTGGCATGGGCGGTACAACGGTCACTGATGTAACATCCCATTTTAAAATATATAAGTACGGGGGATTGAAACTACAAAGTCAAGAAGAAATGGGGGTAAGTTATAAAAATGGTGATTAGTCACCAACAGGTGTCGATGTCTGCTTCTTTTGGTGGATACAAAGTACCTAAATAATATCTAGAAACCATTAGGGCTGTTCAAATCGCTCGCCGCTCGTTCGGAAAATGCTCGAATAACGCTCGCTCGATCGTCCGCTCGGTTGTAAATGAGCCGACCGGCTCGGTTCGGTTTGTAAACGAGCCAAGCATGAGCAAAGGTCCGCTCGGCTCGGTTCGGCTCGAATAAATTATTATTTATTTATTATATATATAATTATATATATACCCATAAATCATAGTAATATTTATAGATTTATACATAACATTTGGCCCAATATATGCAAATAAAATATGACTAGCCCGTTTTATTAAATAAAAATTTAATATTAAGTTTAATAGTAAAACTTTAACTCGTAACATGACAACCTTGAGTTCTTTATGTTATTAGTCGTCCATCCCTAGTCATCGCTTGATATCACCCTATGTCACAAAGCGACAATTGTTCTCTGTAGTATGCTCATTGCCTTAACCTAAGCCTCATTTTTGGACACTCGGACCTCAATATTAATGTCCTCATCGGACAGTTCCACCTTAGTTGTCACTCGACAACGAAAACATTAAAGATAATACTCAATTTCATGGTTGTCCAAATTACTCTTCGCTCGTTTCTCGCTCGACGCTCGCTCGAAAAAATTTACGCTCGAACAATGCTCGCTCGCTTTTCAGCTCGGTTGTAAACGAGCCGCTCTGCTCGGTTCGGTTTGTAAATGAGCCAAGCTTGAGCAAAGATCCGTTCGGTTCGGCTCGGCTCGTGAACAGCCCTAGAAACCATCTTTCTTGCTCAAGATCATTTACAACATTATAAGCCAAAAGGATTCACAAATCGATGTGTGTGTTTGAGAGATAAAGAACAGAGACATTGTAACTTGAGAATATGTTTAAGTAATCAAGCAAGAGTGACCGGTGGTGACCGAATCACCGGTTGAGCGGTAAACGGAAACCAAGGCGGTGACGGTTCCGGTAAGCTAGCGGTGATTTTGAGTCGCTTCAGGTGGTGGTTGGTTCCGTACAGTACCGGAGGCGGTATTGTGATAAAATTCATTGGCGGTTGGTAGGGATATAACGCGGAGTCCTAAGGCGGGTGGTGTTTGGTGGTCGTTGAGGTCGGTGGTGTGCGGCGATGGTACCGAAGCAACCGATCAATGGCGAAACTGAATCGTGGTGGTGATTTGGTTGACGGATCGTTGGTTGTCGATTTTGTTTCCAAGTCGAATTTGCGATACCGGTACTGTAGATATGTGAAGGAGCAGTCAAAGGATTTTAGGATTTGATCGGAGGTTGCTTTTGGTCATAGTAGAACAAGATTGGTGGTGGTAGTTCTTAACTGTGACAATCAACATTCTGGCATGTGAATTGTTTTGGACAATCATGCATGGTGATATAGTGGGAAGGTATAACCTAGTTGAATTGTAAGTAGTAATAATATGTTGATTTTGTTGAAAGTTTTAATCAACACTCAACAGGTTAGTTTATAAACAAACATATTAGGTGTACTATGTTTAAATAGAAATGAACGATTTGTGGGGTTGATATGGATTTTAGATAAATCCATGAATATTGTGGGATGGTATGATTTGCTAGTAAGGTTTAAATGGGTTTGATTACCTCGGGTGTTCACTAATAAATTTAGTACATGATTAGATCCTAAAACAACCGGTTAAAAAGATATATAAATAATCATGGTGGTGTTATGATTATTTTAGGTGATCGTGTTTGAGCTGGGATTTGTTAAGCTCTAGGGAAAACCGGTTATAGTGTGGCGTTACATGTACATGTGAGTTCATACGACTACCCAAACATCATTTTATGTGATATTACTTATAAGATTAATGGTGTTATGAAACTTGTGTATATGTAAATTTATATAAGTAATATCAATGATGATTGTTATATAACGGGGAATATATATGTTGCCACATGTGTAATGTGGTGGGGTCAAATCACCATAGTGTGATTAAATTTGCCACAGGTGTAACGTGGTGGGTGTCAAATCACCATAGTGTGATTAAATTTGCCACGGGTGTAACGTGGTGGGTGTCAAATCACCATAGTGTGATGAATTTTGCCACGGGTGTAACGTGGTGGGTGTCAAATCACCATAGTGTGATAAATTTTTGCCACGGGTGATAAATTTTTTGCCACGGGTGTAACGTGGTGGGTGTCAAATCACCATAGTGTGATGAATTTTGCCACGGGTGTAACGTGGTGGGTATCAAATCACCATAGTGTGATGAATTTTGCCACGATAACTATTGCCACGCGTGTAATGTGGGCGGAGGAATGATCACTTTTACGTGAAAAGAGTTCCATGAACTTAATACGATGAAGGGTTGAATTCACATGTTACATGTTACAAATTGCCATAGTTAAAATATGGTGGTGGATTGATGGTTAAAAATGTGATTTGGAAAACATTATTATATTGTTGAAAATAATGAACTCACTTAGCGTGGCTAATAGTTGTTTAAATAATGTTTTCCAGGTAAATCACCGGTATGGAATTAGAGAACTCAAGCCGAGCCTCGGTTAGTTGATGGATCGAACATTATGTTTATAGCCCGTCCTTGGAAAAATAAATTATGGGTTATATAAATAAGTCTGGTTATATAAACTTACTCAACTTATCAAATAAATATATAATGTGAATTATTAAAGGTGTTGTTTTATCACATTATATTGGTGTAATTGCTTTCGCTGTAGAAAAAAAAAACGGGACCATATTTTGCAAGAAAATAATATAAAGAAGTGTATTGAAAATACAGGTGTTACAACTGACAGGAACGGCGACGTGACTGCTTCCATACTTCCTCCACACTGTCATCAACAGTAACCAGCAGACATACCCCTGCTGTTGTCAGACGTCATATCAGACGGCAGCAGGTAGGTCAACCACTGTAGCAAGACGAATGTCGCCGACCGTCAATCAGGAGCTGCCACGTGTCCGCCTCAGATGATGACTGAACAGTAACCTGACGTCATCTACAAGACTCGGCCTTTCCCGCCATTTTCTAGAAGGCTTTGCCTTGGGCTTTTGGACGGGCCCAAGCCAGATTTGCTACTCGTGGGCTTCTCAACTAAGCCCACGAGTTCTCCTATAAATAGAAGAATTCATCTTCTTTGCAAAGGATCCGAAATCACTCACGTGTAATAGAGAGCTAGGTTCATTTGTAACTCTTTGCATGCTCTAAATAATAATAACCGGCTCTTCACAGTGGACGTAGGTCATTACTCGACCGAACCACTTACATCTTGTGTTCTTACTCGCACACACACGCTCTAACTCGTAATATCTTTCTCTCGGGTTTAACCTAAAGGTTTGGGTAAAGGATAGTATTTGTGGTTACATAAGTATAAACCCTTTCAGTGATTAGTAATAATCTCCGAGATACTTATTGTTTCTTCATTGGCGCCATCCAACGGCTAGAACATCTCTCTTTTCGTCTTTTAACCCACTTATGGCTGAACCCAACCCAGAGAAAGTACAAGCTATCGAAAGAATGCCTTCCCCCGCCTCCGTAAAAGAAGTTCAGACACTGATGGGCCGCCTGGTGGCCCTCAATCGGTTCTTGTCAAACTACGCCTCGAAGTCATTCCCGTTCGTGGATACTTTGAAAAATTGCTTGAAAAAGAATAACTTCCGCTGGACACCGGAAGCCGAAACAGCATTCCAGGCAATGAAGCAATGTCTTATGAACCTTCCAACCCTGACAGCGCCTTTACCCAAGTAACCGCTCACACTCTACCTCTCTGTCACAGAACGGGCGGTGGGAGCGGTCCTCATGGTAGATCGCAAAGGCGTGCAAACACCGATTTATTACATTAGTCGCACCCTTTTGGACGCGGAAACAAGGTATACAATCATGGAAAAGCTGGTTCTTGCTCTGATACATGCATCCCGACGACTGCGCAGATATTTCCAGGGCCACCCGATCAATGTCCTTACGGACTATCGGATAAGCAATATCCTTGCCAACCCGAACTCTCGGGGCGCTTGGCAAAATGGGCCATCGAATTGGGGGAACACACAATTTATTACAAGCCCAGACCCGCAATCAAAAGCCAAGTCTTAGCCGATTTCGCCACAGAAATACCCGCAGACAGAGTCGAAGAGTGCAAAGCTGCAGAGTCCCCCGTGCCGGTACACGACCCTTCGCAAAAATGGTCCCTCTTTACAGACGGGGCCTCCAACGACGATGGCGCCGGCGCGAGTCTACGCCTTATCAGCCCAAATAAACATGAGTTCACATACGTCATCCGCCTCGACTTCAAAAGTACGAACAATGAAGCGGAATATGAAGCGTTTCTGGCAGGCCTCCGCAACGCGGAAAAAATGGGGGCCAGGCACGTGGAGGCGCACGTGGACTCATTGCTCGTCGCACGCCAGATAAATGGAACCTACGACGCCAAGGACGAAACCATGGCCCTGTACTTGGAGCAAGCCAAACAACTCATGCGCCGATTCGATTCCTGCACGGTAGAACACATCCGGCGCAGCGAAAACAAACCGGCAGACGCGCTGAGTAAAATGGCTTCCACAGTTTATGCGAACATAAAACCAAACTTCAATTGTCTTTATCCACTCGAGTTTTCCTCGAGTTATTGTAGTAAAGTTGTGCGTTTATTGGAGCGTAAAGTTGTCCAATTTCAATGTTGGAGCTTTAGACACGAATTCACTTTAATGGTTAAACTCAATTGAATAGAATAATTAATTAAATTGTAGATATAAGATGTGTTTTGACATCTTTTTTTTTGAACGACCAACAAATCAAACCCGAGCACTATCGGGGCACCCTTTCGACAAATTCAAGTACTCCAAGAGTACCGAGTTGTCAAACACCAATTCCGAGTAAAACCCAGTAACCCACCCGCCCGTAAGCACGATGATGAATTACCGTAAAACCCGTTTGGCTCAAAAATCGAACCCAGGATCTCCTGGGTCTTCTATCATTGCCCACCAATGTGTTTTGACTTTTAAGTAGGAATTCCTCATAGAGATTATTGTCTATTACAAGGGTAAATCATATTTTAAGGAATGAGGATCTCAAACTACGTGTCATGATAAAAAAATCTATGAAGCCCTTAATATTTCGCTAATAATCAATAAACCATATCATCTATAAAGCCTTTAATTTTTTTTGCTAATTATCAATAAACTGTATCATTGTATCTCCATCCAAGTTTGACACTGTTTTATGCCCCGTCACAATGTGCGGGGCTTAATACTAGTATCAAACTAATGATTCTCTTAGAGAGAGAATTTTAAATTTTTACCAAATCACCAATGAAATACCTTCTAAAATCCATTTAAACCTATTGAATAAATATATTGAAAGTTTTGAACCTACTTTAATGGTTATGTTTAGCATGCTTGTTATATATAAAAATAGTTACATAATAAAAATAATTCGATATTTAGTAGATAATAAACGAGCTCAAGTTTAAAAAATGATTAACAAGTCGAGCCTGAGCTTAAGCTTACGTAATTATTAAAACTAGTCAGAGCTTAGAAGAGCTTTTGCTCGGTCGTGCTCTTTTACGCCAATTGTGTTTGAGTAGATGCTAGAAGTGGGAAAATGGCCCAGTTGCCCTGGATTAGTGGATTACTTTTTCCCTTTCTTGAAAATGTTTGTGAATACATAATGTAGTAAGAAAGAGTAGAACACTATACTATTTAGCCAAAGGCATTATAGCCCAGCGGCATCTTGGTGGTGAGATAAGACTTAAGGACCATAAGGTCCTGGGTTCGAATCTCACAAAGAGGGTTTTTCTCATAATTATTATGAGTTTCCTCTTGAATTGGTGACTTAGTGGTGGAATATGATCTCGTGGAAACATTGGTGGCACGATGATACTCCAGTGTTCCGTGAGTGATTCCAATTTGTTGGCCGTTCAAAAAAAAAAAAAACTATACTATTTAAATATTAATAATCAAATTTTAGAAGAAAACTAATTCAGGAGTTTGTATGTATAAAGATAATTTGTTGGGCAACTTTTGACCCGTTTAGCTCTTTGACTCGTTTTTATTTTAGCTATTTAGAAATAACCTAAACCCTTAAATCATATCTAACTGAATGTAAACTTTTGATGTTACCAGCTGTGATGCAAACCGATAGGTTTGACTACTTGAAAGAAAGCTGTCCAGGGAGCATTTGGAACACGTGGCTCGAAACAACGAGCATTCTCTTGCAGTATGCACTCACCCAAACCCAATCATACTTGATGGAAGTGATGTTTATGGTAGGAGGGCGAAACTTAGATTGTAATTGTAGATCCTGTCTAGCCTTAAAAAAAATTGTTAACCAATGTGGGTTAAATACTTAAATGTTTGTTAGAAGTTTCGTTTTGTTTGATCACTGACTCTGATTGTTGCACAAAGAGATTTATACGTGTGTTACACCTAAATCTGCACTATGCTCAGGATATTGCATCATTTATTCTGTTTAGGTGTCGTGTCATTCTTCACTGTTTTCCAACTCTTTACTCAAATGTGTTACCCCCTCCCCCTATTTTCGTTCTTTACAACTTTTGGTCCCCTATTTAAAAGATCAAAATCCGTCAGTGTATGCACCATTTTAGTGATGGTAGAGAAAGATAAGCACCTGGTTCTTGTATGCCAATATGCTATTTGCGTTTGAAATTTAGTGGCACAAAGTGCGTTCAGACTCTTATAAGCTTTTAAATTGTTTTATTAAATAATAAAGGTTTTATAATTTTTTTAATGTAACAATCCCAAAACCAGGCAACAATGTGTGGGTCAAGCTGGCCGTATTAAATTTCTCGTTCGGTTATACTGAATCTATTTTGACCGATCTTATTTGATGATTTTGTCATCTATATATGACACCTTGTAAGTGTTAAGCAACCTATGCAATAACATTATTCAACAAAGTCATGCATATAAAGACATGATGAATAAATTGGGCATTACGCCAAACTTTATAAAGTGTCTAAACTAGGAATTAGAACACATAACTTGATATTGAATATTGGTTAGACCAGTGGCGGATTTTGAACCAAACACATGGTAGGGCCGGGCTCAATCTGGGCGGACCGGACTCAATACATATACAAATTTTCGGTAAAGTTTACACTACAAAACGAAAAAACTGGGCGGGCCGAGGCCCGGTCTTAGCTCCACGAAGATCCGCCCTTGGGTTAGACTGAATTACAAATAAACTAACCCTGTGAACTCAACTATGTTATATTTTTTGGGAGAGATTACGTACAAAGCTTCCTTAACGTGAGAAGCGTAGGAAGGCTTCTCAGCCTTAGATGTAGGGGGTGGCATGATGGTAATTATCAACCTTAATCATGGTCGGCTTAAACAAACCAAGGGTAAATTAGGAAAAACGTTCAAAAAATTTTCAAATCGAAACTTTTAATTCATCAGACTTAAATAGAAACTTAACTTAAGCCATTCAACTCGATTAAAACATTCTGAATGATTACGCAATCAAAAAAACAAAAACAAGTCGATTGCATTGAACGAAAATGTAAGATCAGTGTTTCAATCTAAAAATCAGAAAAACAGAGGATTGTACTGGGATGATTAATCAGATGAAAAACATTAGATTGTGAATAAACGCTCGTATTAGTTGTCAAATACTTTCGATTGTATTTTAAGAAGAATGATTAAACATAAAGATTAGGTTAAAAGAAGTTGCAGAAGAAAAAGAAGAAGTTGGTGATAACATAGTGTTTTAAACGCACGCTCGTTATTTGAAACGCATGTTGTAAATGTTTAGACGCACTTGATGTAGAATTTAAACGCACATGCCTTGAAACGCAAGATAAAAAAGGGACCATGTATATTTAAAAGCATGTTTATAAAATACCCATGTATATATAAACGCATGTTAGAAATCATAAAACGAAAAACATAACCATGCTCATTCCTAAGCACAACCACGCTTGTGAATAAGCACGATCATGCCACACCCAAGCATAACCATGTTCATCCCTGATCACAATCATGCTTGTGAATAGGCACGATCATGCTTGGATTTTGTCCAGACACATGCCTAGGCACAATTATAAAGTGCGTTTATTGTACATGGGTAAACGCATATATATGGTTTTGATAGACGCATATGTACATTTAAACGCACTTACAAAAACAATGACAACAGATACTCATTTAAATAAACACACATTTAAAAACCCTTGATTAACTATAAACGCACGTTATGTATCTTCTTCATCATACCATTACTGATAATCAAAATTCCATCATCTAGATCTTTCGGTCTGTACAATACATCCATGATCCTTGATTTTAATTAACAATATATAATCAAGATGTAAAACTAAGTCAATCATACGATCATCCCTCGTAATCAATCGTTAAAAAAATTGTTGATCGAATGAAAAAACAGAGCATAATTATAATCGTATAAAAGTATTGTTAATTGAATCGTGAATTGAATAGATCGTCAATCGAAAATAGTTAATCGATCATGAATTCAATCTGAATTATTGTCGATTATAATTGAAACGTGAGTTGAACTATGATTAATTGGATAAGAGATTAACGAAACAATAAAAGGACTAAATTACCCTTCTAATCAACCAGATTTAGGTTAAGTAACTTAATTATGGTTTCCACATGTCATTCCTTAGTGTCTTCCTATCCTTCATACAATAATAATTTTTTTATATATATCTTTAGCTATGTGTAATAAATTAATGATTCATTTCAATTAATGTTGATAACCTATGAATTACTAGTGAATTTACCCACGCGTTGCGGCGGGATCCAAAAAAACTTGTAATACGCTAGGGAAACATTATAACCCAAAATGGCCCATCAAGTAAAATGCCTCAAGGATCACCATGTAAAAAGCATTCAAACCTTAATGAGTCGGTTTTTATGATAAATATTGTATCCTTGAACGTCGATTTGAGCTTTCGCATCCTCGACGAATCCCATAGTAACAACTGCATCTATCTGTTAATTAAAATACCTAAAAGATGATTATAAAATTTAAAATAATACATAAGTAACAAACTTAATAAAGACATCACATTTGAATCCTGAGAAACTCTTATCAGCACCAGGCTGAGGTCGATATGTAAGCTCGTTCACTATCATCATATCATTTACTATATTGTGATGCTGAATATCTTTTCCACGAAGAATCATCCTGAATCTAGGAGAAATTCTTAGATAAAGAATTGATGCATAACTCTGAAAGAAAATGTATAAAGGATGCATGATTAAAACGTTATCAAGGTGCACAAATTTTTAAGAATTGTATTATAAAGAATATGATCTTTTGAGTTATTTTATTACTCATAAGTAACGGTTATTCATGTGTTAATTAAAGAATTAATTTCCTAAAAATCTAAGAAATATAAAACAAAATTATAACTATTTATTATAAATCGTACAACTTTACCGTAACATATTAATGTATAAATCTAAACTACAAAGTGTAGAAAAACCAGTCTAACAATTTTATGAATAGATTGGAGTTGAAATAATATGTTTTTTAACAAGAAAATGGTGTTGGAAGTACTTATAACCTCTTAAATCGCTTTGTTCGGACTAATTATATTTTATTGATATGTTATACATTAATTATTTTTAAAATTCAATAAAAAAGGAATTTAACTCCTTACAAATTACCCGTTCTGACCAAACCGTTTTGACACGCTACACACGCCCGGCACCTAAGAAGCTCATTTTACCATCTCCAGTGATAATAACCAAGAGAATCCACATGAACTGAATTCATTAAATAGAATTATTAGCAACTATTAAGTAGAAAGGCTTACTTACTCTTAGTGAGTGCCGATAGGTCAGATAATGTCTAGAGTTTGGGTACATATTGACCATACGTATATTTTTCTCATTTCAATTAACACCTCGAATTTGAATGTCCTACAACAAAGGAATGAAATGTAAACTAATCTCACTTAACATTAGAAATGTAATCTCAAAAATGGTACATAAGGGTATAAATGGAAGAAATGGTGTAAAAATTTGGGGATTATACTTGAGACTCTTGGGATACCATCTTAACTTTGACAATATGGACATATTTATCCATGTCTCCCCTTTATAATGTAGTATAGATACATATGATAAAAATGGTACTTCACGTGAAAACGCTTTTTGGGGGACATTTGATTAAAAACATATATAAAACGAATCAAACAAAATTTTGTATGCTTTTCATAACAAGAATTCGTTAAAACAATGATATTATATCAATAACCCTACAAGGGCTTCTTTTTAAGTATGCCTTCAAAAATATCAAATTTGTTAACACAATAGTTCTTTAAATAATTATAATAATCCTTCAAACGAAAGCCAGAAAATTCACCAGATTAATTCAGTACTCACTTAACTTTCATTAGGTGTTTTTATTTTATCAAATATCCTTAATTATAAATGTGAAAGTAATTATATGCAAGTGACCTGAATAAAAAACATATATGAATTATAGTTAATATTTAATACTTTTTTCAAATATAATTTGAAGTAGAAGGTAATAGTAAAAAAGAAAATCACATAACCAAGTTTCATAATTCTTCAATTAAAATCAAATTGAAAAAAATTCATCTATGTTTCATTTGGATCACTTGATTTTTTTAAGACTTAACATTTGTAAAAAAATATCACAATATTGAAATATCTAATTAGCGTCGAGTAACTTTAGAGGAACAAAAAAAAAAAATAGTGACTTTAGCAAAACACTTAGACTCAATGGTGTTGAGTCGGTGAACAAGGTTGGGGAGATGATTTGGCATTCGGTGAAGTAGGGAACACCGCCCCTAACTCGGGAAAAATCAACCGAGTGTACCGAGGGCTTTGATTGGTGGAGGGAAGGTGAAGAGAGAGAGAAGATAGAGGGGGGAAAGGGGGAATTGGGTGAAACCATTTCATTGGTTTAGGGGAGAGAATGGGAAAAATGATGTGGTGCTAATATGACATTTGGGGGAGTTGGTTACCATTAGGAAACTTACAAAGAGCATCAATTGGAGTTTGGGAAAAATGACGTGTCATCAGATGATAATTCCATTCGCTAAGGATTGGATTTCCCTTCAATGTGAGATATATAGCTATCGGAAAGCAAGAGTTGTGGTGTGTTATGAGCCATCTCGTTTACCTTAACTTAATCATAAACATTTAGCTGCCCTGATTTCAACACGTCAACTCATATATCATACATAATTTGTAAGTTACACATTCTTTTTTACTTACATAACTTATTGACTTATTCTATTTGAGTTAGGGTTAGACTTCATTTTCATGAAAAAAATAATAGGTGTTGTGTTTGGTTAGGTGATGCCAACACACAAATGACAAACCTAAACCAACATGCATTTTATCTAAGTGTACCTAAAGTCTGGAGGTAACAAGTTAAGTCCCACAAGTAACAGGATTAATGAATTCTCCGTTCTAAAAAAAACACAAACCTAAACCAACATGCATTTTCCACTGATAAGATGAAAGTTCGATAGGTTACCAATGGCTACAAGTGTGGCGGTATTAGATGATAAGAGTTGTTTCATATATGCAAGCCTTTACTAAGAAATGTGACATTTGTATGGTTATGATTTATGATGTTAGTGATACTAGCTCATTCATAGCCGTACTTAATTAATTACAGCCAAAGACTTTGGGTATAAAATTTAATTAAAAAGGTGGACTCTTCGATAATGGTTTATTTCTTATAGATATAGGCAGAACCCGTAACCCTATGTATGATCTACACAATTAAATTTTCTTGTTAGGATTCTAGTCACATCCATAAACTAGTTGTAATAAAAACTCAATTATGATTTTATCAATTTCATATTTCTTTTGTAATTTTAAGTTTAAAGAACAATAGGTACAAAATATGATGATTGTGTCACATCCATGCACAAAAAAGTGTATATATCATAAACATCATAATTATACTAGGACCACCTAAGAGTATTAGTTTTTTAAAAAATATACCTTACCTTTAGAATTTATAGAAATATAGAGAATGGTAAAAGGAAACGATTCAAATAAACAGTCTCATAAAAATAGAAGTCGTAGACATGGTATATCAAATGGACCTCTACAGAACTCATTTTAGCGACATTGGAACCGTCTCATAAAACTCTACAATCTTATATTAATGTTTTAATTAATATTTTTGTATTATTAAGGCTGCTTTTGTCATTTCACCCCACTAAATTTGACAAACTAACTCTCACCCACTCTAGGGACTATTCGAGTAACAACCGAGCAAAACACATAGACCATACATGTAATTTTTGAAAGGTGCGACTAAAGGTGAAATCTAATTAAACCACATTTACTATTCAGACATTTCTTTTTATAATTTAACTAAATATCATAGTAATCTAAAGTTACCTAAAAGTTTCTATAACCTACCACATATATTTTTCATTTCTATATCCATTTAACTTACAGACTAATTTTCTTTTTTAATACTCACAAACATTATAAAGATGAATAGTGTATTTATATATTTAGAGAATTATCATTCATAAAGATCAAAATAGAAAGTATGATGTAGACGTGTAATACAGAACATGTTCAAATTTTAAAAAAGATTGAAGATCAATATAGTCATAGAGACCCAAAGATGTGAATGATTAAACACCATCTCATCTCCATATCCATCCTCATAAAATTTAAAGTTAAAGTATTATTCCATCCACATGTGTCACTTTTAAATTCCCCCATGGCATCCGTACATATCACAACAAATAAAACAACCACAAAAATTAACCACACTACAAATTAATAATTTCAAAAGTATCAACCTTTTGAAAAACTTACACACCATTCTAGGGCCCAACGCCCATAACGACAACGTCCTAACCCTCGAGGCTCATTTTTATAATATTATTCTAAATGCGTGGCTTATTTATAAATTATTTTTTCATCTATCGGTTTCAACACCACCGATCCTTCTCATTAATTCTCACAACTTTCTAAAAAGGAGTTTATAGGTTAAAATTAGGGTGTAAATCATTTTGGGTTGATGAATTAGCGGGTTGACAGGTTAGTGGGTTGATTTGTGCAATCCGAACCTAACCCATATTATTATTTCTGTCAAAGAGTTCAACCCCAAGTTGACCCACATAAATTCGGGTCAATACGAACACAACCCATTTAACCCGTATTTTTGAATGAGTCATACATGTTGACGACTTTTAAGCGGTTGTTGGGTTATAAGCGGGTTATCGATAACATGTTTAATTATGAGTATAAGTGTGACAAGTAAATAATATGGTGTGCCAAACTAATATTATTATTTATAACTAACCTTGTAAATAGAAATGGAAAAAACAAAAATATAATATATTTTTTAAATACTTAAATGGTTTACTGGATTAATACGTTTTTTTATACTTGTTAACCCAAACTTGGCCTGTTTTTTAATTGGGGTTGACCTGAACCCGAACCGTTTTTCTAAACAAGTTGTGTTAGTTGACCCAGACCTTTTTTTGGGTCAAAAATTGTCCTCCCTAGTTGAAGTCTTGAACGTAACATATTTTGTTAGGGCTGACAATGGGTAACCTGTATAAGACACGATAAGACCTTTTAACTGAAAAGTACACTATGTGATTTTTTACTTTTTTTGAAATAATTAGAATTAAGAGACAAAAATCCTTCATTTCTCATTTTTAGTACATAAAACATAAAACTGTGTTATAAAAATGAGATATAAAGTAGCTAAACAACTGGTATTCATGTTTAGAACTTGATTTATTCGCGTCGTCAGAGACCTGTTAAGACACGATTTGCCAGCCCTTTTGTCTCAAGTTAATTAAGAGGACTTCTTCACAACTAGGAAGTCTTTTAGTTGTGAGTACAACAACAACAACCTTACGCGGTAAATTCCACAATTAGCAAAGCTAAGAGTAGGGTCTGGGGAGGGTGGGATGTAGACAGACCTTACGCATATCCTTGCGGATAGAGAGGTTGCTTCCAGAGAGACCCCCGGCTCGACAACACACAATCGACAAGCAAGCAACACTAAAAAACAAAATAAAGAGCTACGAAATTTATAGGAACATTAAAAACGCCACATAGTAAAACAAAGGTATATATGCCATCACAAAACAACATAATCTATAGACACTCAAAAAAAAGTCAACCATACCTACCTCCTACCAATGTAAGAAAAAGTCTAAGCTCCTAGAACCACGCTATGATACAACCCTACCCTCCCTAATAATCCTTAACCTTAATCTTGTGCCTTCACGAACTCCTATCCTCGACCATGTCCTCAGAGAGGTGCATCTCTACTAAAACATGCCTAATCCGCTCATCCCAAGTCAATTTGGGTCTTCCTCTACACCTCTTTCCCTCTACAAAGAGGGTTTCCACTACTCTAACTGGGGCCGTCATATGCCTCCCCTTCACAGTATGTTTTGTTTTTTCGAATGGAAGGGTAATCCTTCTATGAGTAGTAACCTTATGACCAATGTTTTTAAGACATAACTTCTTACTAGTCACTAGTCAAGCCGAATGAATTCATAAATATTATAAAATAAATAGAGTAAAATGAAAATGGTTACTCAACCCTACAAAAATCTAGTCCAACATTCGGTTTGCATCACCGGTTCTAATACCCTAACCGGACTAGCTAAGGCCAGAGGTTCCAAAACATTATCCATTACTTTCTAAATGAGAGGTTATAAGTTCGAGTCTTGCCTACAACAAATTTTATTCCAAGTTAACCCAGTGAGTATTTTCAGTTGTGAGTACATTCTATTTTTAAGGATGAAAAAATGATCAATTTCCCAAAGCAGTCTCGAGCATTGTTTCCATACCCAGACTGGGAATCAGTGGTCAGACCCTGAAAATGTCCGGTTGGACCAGATTTAAAGCGGGCCGAACCGAAATTTGTATGAAATTTTCTCATTTTGCTGAATTTTTAGGCGATTCGTCTAGTCAGTTGGACCAGTGAGAGTTCGACATCCAGTCCGGTTATGAAAATATTGATCCTGGATGTCCAGCCTTTTACTGTTAAAAACTAATAAAAAAATCCAAAACATTGATCCCGGGTGTCCAGCTTCGTACTGTTAAAATAATAATAATCAGTATAAAGCTCGCGCGTGCATAAAACCATACAAAATATTATCAATGACACATTGTTGCTAGCGACCAACAACACCGAAAAACTCATAAGGAAATAAAAAATGTAAAAAATAAAACTGACTAAATTGTAGACGTAAAAACGGTGAACCATGCAAGCACGTTGCGGCGTGATAATGCACAAAAATTAGACTGAAACTTAAAACACAGTGTGACAGTTTGATTGGAAAAATAGAGGTAAAAATGTTGAACTATATACGCACGTTGTGGCATGTCAACTCGAAAAAATGGATTGAAACGTAAAGTTAAAAATCTTTTTAAGATACATGAGATAAAGTTCAAGGTAAAAAGTGTAGGGGGATTGAACGTTCGTTATACGTACTATAATATGAGAAAACAACAATTTTAATAATGTGAATAAGAATGAAAATGTATATTAAATAGAAGATGTATGTTTGGATGAGGAGCAGAGCTAGAAACAACCATTGCATTGCATGATTGAGGCGGTGGTCTTGAAGGTGTGACTCTTTTTTTTGGAAAGGGTGGTTTTAACCTATTCTGCTCTTGATGAAAATAGAATTTCTAGTTTGAACATGATTAGTGACTTGCCTAGACATGATTAATGAATTACCTGAACACATTGTGGTTTCCCCTTATGAACAAAAAACCCACAAAAAATAGTTTTTTTTTTTTGTTTTCGTTTTTTGTATATCACTATGGTACTCGTTGGAAAGATAATAAAACGTTCGTTAATTTAGTGTAATTTAAAAAAAAAACTTGTATATAAAAGTTATTAACCTTCTAAAATTGTGGGGGAAACATAAGAGAGAAAAAGACTTTTGGATGGAAATGAGGATGATGTTACGTGGCACACCCAAGGGAGATGGCATAATTGAGCGTTATGTCAGCTTTAGTGCTTTCTTTTATTAATATATATAGATAGATAGGTATAGGTTCCTGTATAAAGTGCATTTTTCGTACAAAATGTGAGAAGCCTGTGTAGTCATTGTATTTAAATTTTAGCTATGATGTTTTCAATTCCTTTTGAATTGTATTACATTGAAAAAGACCAAACACAACAATTTAAAACACAATATATTCTAGACATGAATTCTAAAATACACTAATTACTTTCTTCGCATGGTGTTTTAGATTGCATGTCAAGAAATACATTAATTAGTGTTTTTAATTGTTACCTTTTGTGTTTTTCTATATAATTGTTACCTTTTAATTGTTACCTTTTGTATAAAAAATGCACTTCATACAGGAACCCTACCTTATAATAATAATAATAATAAAAATCCATCGTCTTCAATATAAATAAATATATACTCCGTAAGTGATAGTGTTAACACTGACTCCGTGTTATTAATATTATTATTTTATCAAAACAGTCGTTCGTTAATCGTTACACAACCTTCTCCTTCTCCATCAATCAATGGAAGTCATTCGGTTGAAAACCAAACCCTAATAATCCCTATTCATCTCTCTACAACAACAACAACAACAACAACAACAACAACAACGTCAGCAACTCATTTACCAAACAATGGAGGTGACGTCATCTGTGATGAACAGAGTAACAGAGATGACCAAGTGTGCTCAACTTAATCATACGGATCCATTAATTTGGGCTGCTGACGTGTCATCATGTTTAATATCTTCAGGAGTGTGTTTACCGTCAACAGAAGTTGCTCAACTGCTTGTTTCGGATATCTGTTGGTCGAATAATGTTCCCATTGCTTGGAAGTTTTTAGAGAAAGCGATCGCGGTTCGACTCGTTCCGCCTTTGCTCGTTCTCGCCTTGCTTTCCAACAGGTGAAAGTGTTCGTGTTTGTGTTTGTGTTCGGTTTTTGTTGTGTACGTGTTCGTGAGTAAAGTACACGGATAGTTCATAAAAAAAAGTTTATATCTACTAAGACGGTTTATGTTGTTTGCACTTTGTAACGTATTTAGTTACTAACTAAGCAAATTTAAAGTTGGGTGTAAACGAGCATAGTCGAGCTTGGCTCGAATATTATTTATTATTAATTTATTTACATTAGTTATAATTATTATTTGTGTATAAATTTTTTATATTTTTAATATTTTTATAAATAGTAAATATTATTATTTCTATGTAAATTTAATATATTAAATAAACATTTTATAAATAGTGGGTTTGTTTAGGTTCACAAATAGGCTCGAGCATGATAAGCGAAGCTCGGGCTCAGGCTCAAGCTCGTTTCCTAAACGAGCTTGTTTTTAGGTTTGAGCTTGTTTAAGCTCGGGTCGTTTTGAGCCGCTTGTTTGCACCCCTAATCTAAAGGTTTCGGCAAGTCCAAGCTAGGGACTGAATGCGTTACAAAGTGCAAACCATAGGGACCATTATTGAATTTTTGGAAAACGTTGGGGACTAAATGTGTTACAAAGTGTAAAGGGACTATCCGTGTAATTTTGGAAAGTTACGGACTAAATTCAAAATTTTGGTAAATCACAGGGACCAACCGTTAATTTACTCTATTTAACCGGAAGGAAAAGGTTTTACCATTTATCATGTTACTCTCCCACTTAAGCTATTATAAACTTGACGAGGGTATAATCGTAAAATTATACCTTTTTCGACCTCTTCCTTTCAATCCAGGAACACATAAAATCTTTAGTTTCTTTCCGTTTTCCTCTCTTTCTTTTCTGTCCTAAATTTCCTTTCCTTTCTTTTCTTTTCGTTTCTGTTGAACACTTGGGCTTTGTTGAACATATGTATGAAAAATTAGAGGTGATGTGTTGAATGTAGTGCATTGTAATTACTAATTAGTTTAGAAGAACAGGGGAGTGTATATAAGGCTTTAAGGAAAATGTTTAGTGTTTATGGTTTCTAACTGCTGAAATTTATGAACAGTTTTTGGAAAAATAAGTGTTCTTATGATAAGTAGTATATAAGTAAACATTGACATGTTGTAGACTTGTAGGCTATAATATGTAGTTTCAGGGATGGAGTATACTAAAGGGAAGTCATTTTACTGTAAATGTTGCTGTTGAACTTGAACTGAAACAGCCAGTTTTGGTGAGAAAGAGTGTTTTGATTAGCTGTCATGTTTAACATTATGCTATCCACAGTTCTGAGTAGGATTAGGTTGTGTGATTATCGTTTCTTTGGTCTATCTTCGTTTAACTGACTTTAAAGTTGTTAAACGATTGTAGTGTAATCCCAAGTCGAAGAAGCCAACCTGCTGCATACAGGCTTTATCTGGAGCTTCTTAGAAGACTTGTTATTCCATTGGCTTCTGAAGTTAATGGTCCTAATTATCATGAGTAAGATTCTGACTTTATTGCTGACTTGCTGCATTTCATATAAAAGTTCATATGTTTTGATGCACATTGTATATTTGTAGCTTCTATCTTGTGTTATCTGAGATTTTATATGGTACATGCAATTGTTGAAGTTTGTTTGGACATAAATGGATTGACATATCTTAACAATGCAATTGCAGAGTCATGAAATCTATAGATGATGCTCTTCAACTCTCCCAGAGATTCGGCAATCTCTCTAGGGAACCCGGTATTATTTTAGTTGAATTTATCTTCGTGATGGTGTGGCAGTTGCTTGATGCATCATTAGATGATGACGGATTGTTGGAACTTGTACCCGAAAAGAAGTCTACTTGGCCAGTCACATCACAAGACATGGAAATCGATGACCATAATATTGGAGCGAAGAAAATTGATTACAATGACAGACTGTACAAAAGTAATACCACATTAGCCATTGAGGTTATTGGAGAGCTTTACCGAAACAGAGTAACTTCCAGGATCCTTTACTTGGCACGTCGGAATATGTGAGTGCTAAGGGCTTTTTATGTATTATCATGTTTATTTAGAGATCTGATGCCCTGTATTATTTTTATACATGGTCAACTTAGATCATATCTGGTCTGTAATATTGCTAATTTCTCATTTTAGGACGGTGTATTGGGGATCTTTCGTTTATAATTTGAGGCTGCTGACAGCAAAGTCGGTATCTTTGAGAAATTCCAAAAATATTACTCCTGAGGCTCTTTTGCAGTTAACATCTGATAACCGTGCACTAGTGTCGCTGGAATGCAAAACGGTATCTTTGCAACAGTTCCATGCAGTAATGGCTTCTGGGTCGCTTGTATCATCTGCAAGTCCAAGTCATAATGCTAGTCATTCAGTAATTTGGCTACCACTTGACCTGTTCCTTGAAGACATTATGGAGGGAACAGTTGTGAGTACTACAAGTGCTGCTGAAACTCTTACTGGTACAGTAAATGTTGTGATTTTGCTCACGTTGTAAGTTACGATTAAAAAGATGTCATTTGTAAGGTTCCCTAAACAAATCAGTTCATGTTATAGGTTTACTGAAATCACATCAAGCAATTACTCGGGCTTCCTGGCATGATGCATTTCTTGGTTTATGGATTGCAGCTTTACGTCTTGTTCAAAGGGTAAAACCGTAAAAACACGTATAATACATCTCCAGATTAATGTTGACAAGCTAACGTAAGCGATGCCCCTAAAACATTTATTGAACACTTTGATTTTCTTAGGAAGAGGGTGCTGTTGAGGGTCCAATACCTCGTCTTGATACATGTTTATGCGTGCTATTATGCATAACAACCCTTGCAATTGTCAATATTGTTGATGAAGAAGAGAGTGCTCTTATTGACGAAAATGAGCATGGGAAAATGCATACATGGAGTGAAAAAACAGGTTTTTGGAAACTGTCGTAAGAGCCTGGTTTCCAGCCTACAACAATTGGGTGATTTTGAAGGCTTATTGACCCCACCATCATCTGTAACTTCTTTAGCAAATCAAGCAGCTGCAAAAGCTATTTTCTTTTTCTCGGGTCTAGGAAACGGAAGTGGTTACCTAGAAGGCGTAAGCTTGAATGACATGCCAGTCACTTGTGGTGAGTAAATCTCTCCCATCTTACTTGCATTTTCTTGTACATTCTGATTTTTTTTCGTCTTACATGTTTTTTTCCTTAAAAATTGCGCTTTTATTTAATATATGCCATGATAAATCATCCCCTGTTTAATTATGAGGCAGTTATAGGATTGAGAATGAAAAGTCACTAGTCAATGCTATAAATCTTGGTAGATCTTCCTGTTTTTCTACTTTAATCTTTCAGGTTTCTTTATAGAATGATCCTCTCCTAAAACTTTTCCGTGTTTGTTTGTGTGTTTTTATGGGTTTCCAGCTGTTATAAGGCACTTGTCAATCAGCTACCTTTTTAATGTTTGCAGCCGGTGATCTGAGGCATCTGATTGTAGAAGCATGTATTGCACGCCATCTAATAGACACATCCGCATATCTATGGCCTGGGTATGTCAAGGGACATGCCAACCAATTACCACCTCACCCCATTACTGGCCAGATGCCTGGCTGGTCATCATTGATGAAGGGGTCCCCGTTAACTTCTCCAATGGTGCATGCTTTGGTTTCATCTCCAGCTTCAAGGTATGAAGTATTGCTTCTTATAAAGTGTTATTTTTTGATCTAGACTCCTCTGTGACAAAAAAAAAAAAAAAAAAATCAATAGGAATGAGATATAGATTAATTGGTTTATGTTTGTTAGCAATTTGATTTGATGCTCTTATTGGATATGTTTAATTGACTACTTTAAGCAAACCTTGTACTGTGACATTCTCACTGCGGGTTTCTTGGCTAAGTCCCGCCCCACATTCTTACTTCCATCAGATAACTTATCGTTAGTTTTACTTTGTTGAAACCATCATCAATGGGAGACTAGTTTTAGTGTACTTACTGATCAGTTTTACATCTTTCATATGTATCATATGCAACCATTCTCATCTTAAAGTGTCTTCCAAATTCGTTTATGCTAAAATTTTACTAGTTTGTTATATTTGAGTATGCTGTTTACCTTGTTGCTTATCTACAATTAAAAAATGTTTCTTACGAAAATATTTGAAACCGTGAAACTTTAAAGTGCTGCACAGGTTTTAATGAAGTAAAGAGTCGCATAAAACCAAAAACTAAGTGTTTAAAATACAGAAAAAGCAATTTAGCTTGTAGCAGGAAGGGATATACGTAACAAGTTTCTGTTACGTTTTGAGTACTATTGTGTCTGGAAAGTTGATTGGTTCTCTTTACTTTTTTAGACGTCAAACGGTGGATTACTGAATTAGTGTGTTCATTCGTATCTGTGTATTATCATTAGTATTATTTTAAAACAATCCGTGGTATGGAAACTGAATTTAAGCTCTTGCAATTTGATGGAAGCTTAGCTGAAATTGAAACACTATATGGAATTGCATCCAGTGGTTCAAATGCTGATAAGATTTCTGCTGCTACTATTTTATGCGGGGCTTCATTGACTCGCGGTTGGAATATACAAGTGAGTGTTGCTTATTAATATGGATTTTTTTTTCCAACACCTCATCTTTTGCAAATCTGAACCCTTTATGATCATTATTGGTAATAATTATTTTTTATTATCACTTCTTTTATTGTTAAAGACTAACACCTATCTTGTTAGTATTTCATTATTTCTCATAGTAATGCTAAAATATATTAATTATAAATTTATCATACATATTGTGGGGGCTGTATTTGCAGGAACATACTGGATATTTCATCATTAAGCTGCTGTCACCTCCTGTGCCCCCAGATTATTCCGGGACCGAGAGTCATTTGTTAGCTTGTGCTCCCTTTCTAAATGTTCTTCTCCTGGGGATATCATTTATTGACTGTATTCATATTTTTTCTTTACATGGCTTGGTAAGTAAACGTCAATCTGCGTTCTCGTTTATATGTTTTTTGTAAATTAAGTGGCGAAGCTTGAGCCGAAACTTCGGGGAGTCGGAAGTCACTAGTTTCGGGGGGTCGAAACCTTATATACCAAAAAATTTCTATACGAATACTATATAATCGGAACTTCTGAGCGAAAATTCGGGGGGGGGGGGGTCCCCGCCCCTTAAGAGTTGCGCCCCTGTGTGGCGAAGGTCAATAGGTTTACAGGGGCTATACCTAACATATATATATGTTTTTATCTAGGTTCCACAGCTTGCTGGTGTGTTGATGCCCATATGTGAGGTTTTTGGATCATGTTCGCCTGCGGTTTCATGGACTCTTCCAACCGGGGAACATTTAAGCCCTCTTGCTGTGTTCTCAAATTCTTTTACTCTTTTGTTGAAATTATGGAGGTTTGATCAACCACCTTTTAAGCATGTCGGGGATATAACTCCTGTAGGGTCTCAGCTAACACCCGAGTTCCTCTTACTGACTCGCAATTCCCAATTGTCATCGTGTGGAAATTCGGTTGAAGCCCAACAGAAAAGAAAGAGAGTTTTTAGGCAGTGTGATCCGTCATCTATGGGTCCAGTGTTTTTGGATTCTTTTCCGAAATTGAAGCTATGGTACCGACAACATCAAGCATGTATCGCTTCAACTCTATCTGATCTCAAACCTGGAACTTCCGTTTACCAGATCTTTGATGCGCTTTTGAACTTGATGTTTAGAAAAATTAACAGACGTGGTCAAAGTTTGAATGGTTCAACGTCTGGAAGTAGCAATTCATCAGGTTCTTTATCTGAGGACTGTACTCTTCGTCTTAAGCTTCCTGCTTGGGATATACTGGAAGCCGTTCCATTTGCACTTGATGCTGCATTGGCCGCCTGTGCCTATGGAAGATTGTCACCCCGTGAACTCACTACTGGTTAGTTTCCATTTACTAATTAATGGGTCAATTGGGTTAAATGTATTGTATTTGATTAATGTGTACATTTACGTCAGGGCTCAAAGATCTTGCTGACTTTCTTCCTGCGTCAATGGTAACTATTGTAAGTTACCTTTCAGCTGAAACAACAAGAGGTCTCTGGAAGCCTGCATCTATGAATGGAACCGATTGGCCAAGTCCTGCTGCAAACTTGTCCATGGTGGAGAGAAATATAAATAAAATATTGGCCGAAACTGGAGTAGACGTTCCAAGTCTTTTTGCAGGTATGGCGTGTTGCAAATTGAAAATTTTTTAATTTATCTATTAACTTGAGAATGACTCCAGTTAGAGGTGGAAAAAGTGCGGGTTGTCCGAGTTAGATTACGATATCATGATTACAAAAGAGAAATTTTACAATGATAATTGTCTAATTCACTGACGAGAAACGATATCATGAAGTTAGGATATAAAGATTAAAGCTGTTGTAAATGACTATTCAACTGTTCTGCACATGCACATTGATTAATTTGTTTATTTTTATTAAGCATCTTTCCATAAAAAAAAATTAAAAAAAAAAATTCTTTGCAGGTGAGACCTCTTCAGCTACTCTTCCATTACCTCTTGCCGCTCTAGTGAGCCTTACAATAACCTACAAAGTCGATAGAATCACTGAACCCTTGCTGAACCTGTCTGCTCCAGCTTTGACCACCCTCGTTCATGTTGTCCATGGCCATGCATGCCCATTATAGTCGCTCTCTGGACCCAAAAGGCCAAACGTTGGACCGACTTTCTTGTTTTCTCTGCATCCCGGACAGTTTTCCACCAAAACAATGATGCTGTTGTCCAGCTTCTGAGAGTGTGTTTCCAGTCAATTCTTGGCCTCGGTTTTCCTGTCATCACAAACAATGGTGGAGTCGGTAATGACAAACTTACAGATTTTTTCTTATCAAAAAGACTAAAGCATCTCTCTATATATATATATATGTGCGTGTGTGTGTATATACGTATGTAGGGTTCGCACTAAATTATTGCGAGAACAAAAGAAAATGCTTTAATTTTTTTTTGTTTGATATTTTTACTTTTAAATGTCATGCCTACACGCGTGTAGATAATATAACTTACACATGACTTGCACATGTGTAGGTTCTACAAATAAATGAAATTTTCTCATATCTTTTTTAAATTTCAAGAGTGACGAATAAACATTGTGTTTCAACCGTCTTCTTATATTTTAAAAAACTTTAAGATAGATAAATGAACGATTTTTTTTTTCGTTTTTCATGTTCTCGCTAAAATTTGTGTTCCGCTAGAACCCTCCCATATGCGTGGCGCACGTGGGTGTGTGTAAATGTATCATAAATATGCGTGTGTGATATGTATGTGTGTGTATATACAACCATACACATATACATTACAAATAATGACAGAATTGATCAGCTAGCATCTTTGACAGGTAACCTTCTAGGTCATGGATTTGGCTCCCGCTATGCAGGAGGGATCACCCCCGTAGCTCCAGGAATCCTCTATTTGCGAGTCCACCGTAGTCTTAGAGACCTTTTGTTCATGACCGAAGAAATCTTGTCTATACTAATGCATTCAGTCAATGATATCACAACCACTGGTATCCCAATAGACAAAATAAAAAACCCGAAAAGTGGAACAGTTTTAAGATATGGCGAAGTCTCTCTTTCTGCAGTCATGACCCGTATCAAAGTAGCAGCCTCACTCGGGGCCTCACTCGTTTGGATAACTGGCGGGTTAAACTTAGTACAAACTCTAATCAAAGAAACTTTACCCTCATGGTTCATATCAGTCCACCGGTCAGAACTAAATAAAGTTGACTCAGGTGGGATGATCGGTATGCTCAAAGGCTATGCCCTTGCTTACTTCACCATCCTTTCCGGTGCATTCGCTTGGGGTCTTGACTCAGCATCTCCAGCTTCTAAAAAACGCCACGTCATCCTCAAGGCACACCTTGAGTTCATGGCAAGTGCACTTGATGGTAAAATTTCGCTTGGTTGTAATAAAGCAACATGGAGGGCGTACGTTTCGGGCGTAGTATGCCTAATGGTTTCATGTACTCCAAAGTGGGTCCGTGAGGTCGACGTGGCGGTTTTGCGGAGCTTGAGCAAGGGGCTAAGGAAGTGGGATGAGGAAGAATTAGCATTGGCTTTGCTGGAAATTGGTGGGGTGGATGCAATGGGTGCAGCTGCAGAGTTTATTATAGAATCTTCAGATTTAATAATGTAGGTTAGATTTTATTCATTTAAGCCTAGTTTTGTAAATAAATGTTTAAATGTGGATTGTATTATTAATTTTGTTTTTTAGTTATTATTTTTTCTTTTGATAAAATAAAGATATAAAATGGAACAATAGCATCAAACGAATCGATAAGTCGATTAAGTATTTTCCTCCATACTCGCAAACAAAAACGATAAACAATGTCTCGCTTGTAACTTTTAACGAAAAACGCATGTTTGATGGTAAAGACTAACACGCCTCTCTTCTTACGATCAATCTATCATCATCGAATCAAAAGGTCACCATTGTTGTTAAATAGCTCCCATCCATCATCACCCAAAAGCCCCTTAAGTTCATCATCACCTTTTTTTGCTTCACCATTACTAGAACTTGCAGTTTCTTTATCAGGCGACTTGGGTGATCCGTCTAAACTTGAACCCTTCGGAGTCTTAAGTGTCTCCGTCTCATGCTCTAGAGGTGCTGTGGTGCTCCTGAAAGGTGAACTTGGGGAGACTAAGATTGATGATGCTTGGCTAGCAAAAAGTGACCCTGTAAGCGGGATTCGCTTGTCGAACTTTTCTTTTAGCAGTAGCACATCCTGGCATTTGACAGCCATCTCTCCTCTGCAAAACATGACATTCGTGTTTATAAACCGATAGATTCATATAGTAGATTTGTTAACGGGTCAAATGAGTAAAACGAAAAAGATGACTAGTAAGAATAACAGACTTACTGTAAAATATCAATTACATGGCCACGATCCGTGATGAATTCTTGCAACTAAAATATAAATAAAAAGAATTCATAATCTGCAACGTTGAATGATTTATAATGGTATTTATGCATAACGAAGAGCTTGATGCGTTAACGTCACATACCTTAGAATTTTCCTCTGCAACCAGCTTCAGTTTCTTAGACTCTTCAACCACTTTTTCCATTTGGCTTTCTTGGTACAAAAGAGCTTCTTTAGCGGACCGCTCTCTTTCTAATTTCTTGTCCTCTGCTGTTGCAATTTCTTCTAAAGCAGCAGCCATTCTAATGTCTAACGCTTTACGCATCTAAAAAATGTAAAGACTAAAGTGAATATTACTATCATATGACGAAAATGTGTGCTGAGATTTACACACAAATGACAAAAAATACAAATGCGATTCACACTAATTTAAAAAAAAAACAAACATATTCACTGACCCATTTGTCATCTCTAAGCACAACAAAAAAAATATATGAAATTAAACAATAAAAAAAAATCATACCTCTTCAAGAATTTCAAGCGATTTATTTCTCTCGTCTGACAAATTAAACAATCGAACCTGAAGCTCTCTCATTTCAGTGGCTAAGATGGCTCTCTCTGCATTTACTTCTCCAGCGTGCTGGTGAAATAACAAAACGATAAGCATACCGACAAGAAATTATAAAACCAAATTAAAGTAAACAAAAAACTACCATGTCATTTGTCTCCTTTGCTCTTACAAGTGCGTGTTTAACCTCGTCCACCTTAGCAAGAATATCAGAACAACCCCGCGTAGCATTCTCATTTGCTTGTTCAGCATCTTGTTCTTTAGATTCTACCGCTTTCATAAGATCAATAACTGAATTCATGGCCAACTCGAACGTTTCCTGCACCATACATGATTTGAAACGTTATTATTTGAAGACAACATTTATTAAATTGTACTTCTATTTATAAACAAAAAAAAAATGATTTTATACAGCACTGTAAACTTTGGACGACTGTCTTTGAAGATATTGTTCACTTGAACGACAGTCGTCCAAAGTTTAAAGTGTTGTACTAAATCATTTTTTTTTATTTTTAGAAATAATAAACGGGTCATAATTTCCACGTCCAAAATAAGCATATGTGAAATTAAGAAAGCTGCAAATAATATACAAATTTACCTTTTTATTTTTAGCATCTTGAATAACTTCATCCAGATATTCAGTGCTACAAACTTGCTCTGATCTAGTAAGCACAGAACTCATAGCCGACTCGTCCTCTGAGTTAGCAAAATTATATGCTAAATCATCTTTTTCAAGAGTTTTTGTAGAACATATGGGATCTGATTCTTGAATTGCATCTAAATTAGTTTCAAGAGTGCCTACTAATTGTTTGCGTTCACGAGCAATTAACGCTTCGTTATCAACATTTTCTGTTCCGATTGACTCACTATCAGCAGTAATACTATTGCTCCCTCCAAATGTCTCCAAAGGTAGAGGTACACCGTCACATTTAGCTTCGGTTTCACTATTTGTTTCATCGTCAACAGACATGACAAATGGTTCACAACTTACATTATCTCCAACTGTGTGACTAGTGAATTGAGTAGAAAACGCAGCAGCATCTAAAGCTACAAAATAGATGAGTCAGGTTATAATCTGAAGTCATAAGTGTTGGCTACAATGCAGTACAGGATATGTCATTTGGTTAAGAAAGACGCGTAGAAATATTATTATATAAAGTTCACTACAACTAACATAAAGCCAAGATAACCCCAATTTAGTTTTCTTCTTTGTAATGACCCAGTCGACAGTCATGTGTCGACTGGATGGTTTTGGGTAGTCGACAGTCAGTTGTCGACTACCTTCAAGTTCCAAACATAGAGTGTAAATATAAAATGGTTTCAAAAATCAAAGAAAACGCCACTAAATCAAATAATAAACAAAAATAAAGAATAAACGACAATGCTACCTTTGGAACTTCCATCAATGCTTGTAACATGATCTTTAGTTGAATGGTTAGCAATGAAAAGATTGTCAGTTACATGATCCATAGTTGACTCAACTTGTGGCGTTTTAACACCATCTACAGCCAGCAAATCAAGAATGCATACCAAACACATTAGCTATACAAAACGCGCTAATCTACAATAACCCAAAACAAGAAACAAACCTGTACGAAAAGTAGTACCATCGAAGAAACTGAAAGAGCTCTGACTATTACTTGAAGAACCAGCTGTAAGTGCATATAACAAACCGATGGAATAATAAAAAACTGGTTCCATAATCAAATAAACAAATGTAAAGTATAAACAATAATGCTACCTTTCGCCGCATTGAGTAAATTTCCATCCATACTTGAAACATGATTTTTATTTGAATGTCCAGCAAAGAAAGGATTAACAGTTACTGGACGCTTTTTGCCACCATCTGCAGCCAGCAAATCAAGAACGCATACCAAACGTTAGTTATACAAATTGCGCAAATCTACGATAACCCAAAACAAGAAACAAACCTGCACGAAAAGTAAAACCATTGAAAGAACCAAGTGAACTCTTACTATTACTTGAAGAACCAACTGTATCAAAAAAAAATGTTCCATAAATCAAAGGCAAACACACCTAAATCAAATAAACAAAAATGTTCCATAAATCAAAGTATATGAAAGACAATGCTACCATTGAAAGGATTAACAAACACACGATCCATACTTGACTCGGCTGCTTGAGTCTTGTTTATACCATCTACAGCCAACAAATCAAGAATGCATACCAAACACATTAGCTATAATTCTATAAAAATCGCGCTAAGCTATATACATATATATGCCCAAAACAAGAAAACAAACCAACACTATAAGTATTACCATTAGAGAAACTGAATGAACTGTGACTATTACTTGAAGAACCAATTGTAAGTGGACGTTCAGGGCGAACATCCATCGTCTTAGTAAGAACTACTTCTGCAGCTGAATCAGCATCATACGGGTGTTGTAAAGCCGCATATTGCAGTAGTATAGAATCAACCTACAAAAAAATTGTAGATTATAGTATTATACGTATCTTGCGTTAGGACGAAATACAAATAGGTTTTATCATGCTAAACACCGGAATAACCACAAATAGGTTTTATCATATTAAACACCGAAATAACTACAAATAGGTTTTAATCATACTAAACACCGAAATACCCACAAATAGGTTTTATCATACTAAACGCTGGAATACCCACAAATAGGTTTTATCATACTAAATGCCGAAATAACCACAAATAGGTTTTATTATACGAAACGCCGGAATAACCACAAATAGGTTTTATCATACTAAACGCCGGAATAACCACAAATAGGTTTTATCATACTAAACGCCAGAATAACCACAAATAGGTTTTATTATACTAAACGCCGGAATAACCACAAATAGGTTTTATTATACTAAACGCCGGAACATCTAGAGCAGTTTCGTTTCAACTAACTAGAGTAATTATTACGCTAGTTATAGCGTAATAATAATTAATCTAGTTCTAAAATAAATTTTAGTCTACTTATATATAAATATATCCATATATTTAGTAGGTTAATGTACATATATTCAACATTACATATAACTACATAGCAAAAAAAAAAACACACACACACACACAAGTGATGTACCTTTGGAAAAAGCTCCTGTAAAACCCTAAAAACGTTTTCGGATCCCATCTTTTAAGAAGCACCAAATCCTGAAAAAATATGAACAACAACTGAAAATCTGATATTATATAATAATATATAAAGAATCCAAATATATAACAATCAAAATATATTAAATAAAATACATTCTGCATGGGTTTTTTTTACAAACAAAAGGCATATATATGTATTCAGTTGACCATGCAAAACATATATTTAAATAAGATTGTTACAAGATTGAAGATGATGAGAATAATGTGTGAATATTAAAACGATGAATGTGTAAAAAAGGTTAGAGGATATATATGATTATGAGTTATTATTACGTCTGATCGAGTAAATGTGTGTTGAAAGAACAAACCCTACAATAGAGAAGAGAGATGAAGATTAAAGCGAAAATTTATTAAAGGGTTTGATTGTTGATTGTTATTGTTGTTAAGATGTTAAGAAGAAGACGAATCGAACTATTTATAGGGTTGGGGATTGGAACTCATGTCATGTGACGGTCCATGTTGAGATAATAAAAGGTTTTAAACCAAATTTAAAACTTAATAGTTTTTATCTTAGCCAATCCCCTTTGGTGAGTGGCACCATTTTAAAAACCGGTTTTTAAAATATTGAGTGTCCTTATAGGAGGTGGGAAGTTCGAGTCCTATCGGCATCAAAATGCTGTTGCTTGATCGAGTTTTAGCGTAGTGGGCCTTTGGGCGGTGGATTTTCCCCGAGAACTGGTGTGAAATTATTGGTGGACCCGGGTTACTCTTGGAGTACTCCTTTGTCCAGTGTGTACTTCGAGAGTGATCGGGATTGATTTGTTGGCAGTTCAAAAAAAATAATTTTTATCTTAATAATTAAATATAAAAAATATTATTATTATTATTATTATTATTATTATTATTAGTAGTAGTAGTAGTAGTAGTACTAGTAGTCCAATTAGTTGAACCGTAAAGGATTCACAGATGGTAGCCAGTCTGGTGGGTATCACTGGTTTGATGGACTAGCTCTGATTTTTATATGTACTATATGTGGTTGTACTGAACACGTCATCACTTACATAAAAACAACAACAACAACCAAGCCCAGTAAATCCCACAAATAGCAAAACTATTTGTGGGGTCTGGGGAGGGTGGGATGTAGGCAAGCCTTACCTCTACCCCTAGAGGTAGAGAGGCTACTTCCAGAGAGACCCTCGGCTCAATATATATATATATATATATATATATATATAACATCATAGAACAATAGATACATTGCATTGAGAGAATATACAGTTATACCACCATAGACAACCTATAAACAAACATACAGGAGGACACACAAATGTAAAATCCACATAACATGAAAGGACAATTAAGACCCTACGATACCACCATAAACGCCTTATAAACAAACATACAGGAAGACAAACAAATGTAAAAACCACATCACTTACATAACTTTTGATTAAATCATCTTTCTCCCTTTTCCCTCATTTGTTGTAGAAGTAGTCTCCCCTCCAACCAGGGTCGTCCATGAGAATTCAGATGTCCGGGCCGAGCCGCGAATTATGTGCCTCTTTACCTTAGGTCTTAACGAAGTAAATAATGTAAACTACTTTTTAAAACGATGATTAAAGTAATATCTAATTGATGAATTAATTCTTCATAGTTTATTTTTCCAACAATACGTTTTTGATAGCCATCATTGTCAATCCGCAAAGTTTTTTTTTTAACTTAAGCTGGCTAAGGTTTCATGAGTATAGGCTAATGAACAAATGCTTAAGTTTCCTAAGTGTGTTAATAGGCTTGAGTTTTAGACTTTGGAGTTATAATGGCCTATTACAAACTAACAAATTTTCCTCACTCTTTTAAGGTTCCACATTTAACACATCCCTAAACATTAATGAATGCAGATTGTTTTTTGACGGGAGCACAAATCAAGTAAATTAACAAAGTGAAAATTAATAAAAATGTGAAAATTTTGGTAAAAAACATTAGAAAAACTAAATTATTGTCTACTGTACTTTGTATTGTTTTTAAAACTAAATTGAATCATTTGAAAATTAGTTGTGTACTACTGAGAAAATGACATTGACCAACTATTTAGACATTTTTATTGGATTTTACTTAACTACCCTTCATCTTCTTCACACATCTTTAACATCGTTTGACCCTTTAAAAATCAGAAGTATTTTTAGTGAACACAGTCTCACCATACTTAATGTGACCCTTTAGAAATTGGGCACGGTCCGGGAGTCCTCCCCGCACCCTCTCTTAACAAAGCACGATAACAAGAAATTGATTCCTAGTGTCCGACACGCGCATTTGATAGTTGATTTAAATATTAACACACAATAATATTCCTGGAATAAAACAGGCAAGGCTTCGCCGTTAAGTAAAATCAAGAGACAAAAATTGAGGAATGTAAAGGTAAGACACATCTCTCATTCACCCCTGACCACCATGCGAGTGGCAGGTCATTCGCCTCCTAACCCTGCCCTATTACAAAGAGATCAAAACAAACAACAATAACGACTTATCACCTAGTTAGGACATACAGAAAAATGCATTTACACTATCTCCTCTTTCTTTCTCACCATCAGTCTATGCCCCTGACAATTGGCTTGATTATTATTTTATAGTGCTGATTGTCACTGCTTTTGGTTCTATGTGTGCGGAGCGAGAAAAATGGCCATTAAAATTAAAACCCACATCGACATTTTCATTTAGAATCTTGATTGCCGGCTAAAACAAACCACATCCATCGTCGTTTGTCGCATGCCATCACTTAAAATCAAAACCACACCATCGAATTAATAGGCTTATGTATCAAATACAAGGTTCACGGTTGTTGTGTTTTGGACTGTAAGCTCTTAGGCCATGTGGGTGGCATACATTAGTCTACCTTATATAATTTTGTTTTGTTCATTTGTTAGGGTTAGCGGTTCCAGTTTGAAAACTTGTTGTATTTGACGATTTCCTTTGATAATATTGAATCGTGTACTTTGAGTTTGATTATTGTTCTGATACTTGAATCACTGCAAACAATAGCTTCCGCCTACGGATTAGCCTCTTTCTATGTTTATTTTAACGAATATGGTGGGTCGAATGTTATTATGGTGATTTCCCTATTTTAGTACATATTGTTGATTTTAAACTAGCTACCCTATACTTTCGAAATGGTCATAACTTTTAACACATTAATATTATATGCACCATAGAAACAACCGATTTTGTTACCTTTAATTTGAGTAAGGTATTGATACATTTTGTTTTTCAATTTTAGTTTTTTTAACATATCACTTAATCATCTGTATTGTATCTGTATAATACATTACTAAGCAAATAAAATGATCAAGAATGTAATTTTACACACATTTTTAGATAACATGCGAAAGGTTCATGTTCAAATCCTTTTTCTTTTCTCATTTTCACCCCAAATTGCCCTTGGTACTCATGTTTATTCAGGCGTTCTTTGATTTATCCATCAGGGTTTCGCATAACGTCAGCCATTCGATTTTCCTCAACCAGTAAAAACCACATTTGCGGTCTCTTCAAACTGGCCATTCAAGTGTGTATAATTGTAAACTAAGACGACTACGACTGGGTTTAGCGAACACATAGTTGGTTTTATGACCATCATTATGTTCAGATAAGTACTTTCTATTAAGTTTACCTCTAGGGTTTGTGTCTTTTTGTGTCCGGTTTGATTCTTACTTAAATTGTACGTTTGTTATTAAACGTTAAATGTTAAGATTATATCGTTTTTTTTCATGATATCACCTTATCCAAGCTGGTAGCATCAACAACTTACACACATAAAAAATCTTGTACACGTAAAATCCCGCTACAAGCCACGTCACCACCGAGGTAATAATTTTTTGAGTAAAGTGCACGGATGGTCCCTGTGGTTTGCCCAAATTTAAACTCTGCTCCTTAGCTTTTGGAAATTACACGTATGGCATTTGTGGTTTGTATTTTGTTTCATCAATGGTCCCTGACTTGGATGGAGGTTAAGTTTTTCAGTTAAGTCTATGTAAAATTACTAAATTACCCTCTTTTTAAAAAAGAAATATTATACTCTCTTATACTTCTGTCTCTTTCAACTCCACCACACCAAACCACCACCACCAACCATCTACCACCACCACCATCTTCCCCCAACTATCACCACCACCATCACTGGCCACAACCACCACAACTGCTCCACCCCGACTCTTTTCCTTCATAAAACACCCGTCCGTAATCAAACCCGGATAAAACGAAAACCCATTTGCACAAACCACATCCCCTGCAATACCAACCCAATCCCTTACAGATACGAAAACCCCATTTATCTCAACTCAAGATAAACAATTATTAAACAATACCTTGGCGGCAGTCATCTTCGAAACAAAACCAATTAAAAAGTTCAGAAGGAAAGGGTTAAATTATATCGGCAGTCGCCTCTTCTTGGTTGTATCACTATGTTTTTCTTTTCTTTCTATTTACTGATTACGGTTAAAGTTCAGAAGGAAAGGGTTAAATTGTATCGCTCTGGTTGTAACGCCGTCGGTTGATTATTGGTTCTCAACAGAAACAAAGGAGGAGGAAGGATGGTTGTAAAGTGGTAACCGGTGATGAGGGGGTAACATAGGGAGATGAAGGGATGTGATGCCCTTGATGTGGGATTGTTGGTATGAAGTGGGTTTTGAAGGAGATGGGTACAAGTTAAGAGGAAGAGATAGGTTAGGGTTGGTATGAAGTGGGTTTTGGGGAAAGATGGCAGTGGTGGTCGGAGGAATATGGTGGTGGTGGTTGTGGGTGTGGGTGGTGGTTGGAGGAGGAGGAGGGGGTGATGTTGGTTGTTTGAGGAGGAGGAGGAGGTGGTGATGGTCATATATATAAAAGATTAAACTGCTTGGATGGTCCCTATGGGTATTTTGGTCATTTTACATGACTTAATTGATAAAATTTAACGACGTTAGCTGGTATGAACCAAAATGTTATAAAATGTCAACGTTGGGGACCATTGAAAATATATGAGGGCATACGTGAAATTTGGCCAAACCACATGAACCATCCGTGCACTTTACTCTAATTTTTTTTTTCGTAGTTTAGAGGAGCAAAGTCGGCAACTTACGAAACCGATAGGACTGGATCGCATCTGACAGAATATTATTATTATTCCCCTCTTTTGCTCATATTATTTCTAGGGCTCATATTTTCCCCTAATAATCTGTAACACCTTTTACCTTTCCCCAATCACTCAATTTCCAATCTATGGCGACTCCCGATGTCGTTCTTCAGGGCGAACACGATCATTTCCCATTTGATCATCCCAAAGGTATTATTATTATTAATATTAATTTCCCCTTTATTTTAATTAACCAATAATAACATAAAATGCAACACTTGGATGTTTGCAGGCGATGGGAAATCACGTGGATTAGCCCTGGAGAAAAAGATTGAATACCTTGAGAGCTTGAACGATAGGGTAATTTTTATAATTATTATTATTATTATTATTATTATTATTATTATTATTATTATTATTATTATGTCAAGATCTGGGTTTGATTTTCTGTAGTAAAAAATGTGATTTTTTTGTTGATTGGGCATTTATGTATAATGTTTTGGGCGTTTTTTTTTTTTTTTTTTTTTTTTTTGTAAATGGTTGGCTTTGTAAGATGTGTATATTTGAAAGTATTTTGACAAAATAAATAAATAAATAGAAAGAATTGTGGTTTAATAGGAAAAACGTTTGATCTTGATGACTAGCTAATGAATGTTTTGATCTAGTGGGTTGTTTATGTATTTAAAAAAATGGTCTTTTTTGACATATTAATGATGTAATATTGTGTGTGATATGGAAGTTAGAGGTTGTTAATCTTGTTGCAGTTTAGTATATGGATAGTTGATGGATACTTTGTACATATGTGACATGTTTATAAATTATATATTGAATGTTTTGATCTAGTGAGCTAATTCTGTATTCGGTAAAAACTGGAAGTTTTTAACATATTAAAGATGTAATATGCGCGTGATATGAAAGTTAGATGTTGTTGATCTTGTTGCAGTTTTAGTTTAGTAAATTGCTAGTTGAATTTGTTCTTAATTTTTCACTCATTTCATTTCTGAGTATATAATTGTGATGTATTGTTGATCGTGGAAGATAATACCACGCTTATGCTTTGATTGGATTGATAACTTGAACCGAATAAACCTGTATATGCTGAGTACATGTGTATCTATGAACTGTTTTAATTGATAATCTCATGGCAATATTATGATCTTGCTGACTAGCTATCAAATGTTTCCATCTGTAGTTAGTTTGTAACTGTGATCTGCATTTATAGATCTGTGTTTGGTTTTCCGGAGTGTAAATTTGTGATCTTGTGTTGATCGTAGAAGAAAATACCTTGCGTATGATTTGACTGGATTGGATCAGATTGATATATTTGACCAAATGAACCTGCATACGGTTTGAACTATTCTAATTGCCAATTCGATGGCAAAATTATGATCTTGCTGACTTAGCTATTGAAAGTTTTGATCTACTGAGTTAATTTTGTATTTGCTAAAAACATTGGTCATCTCTGACATATTAACCATGTATCTGCGCCTGATATGGAAGTTGGATGTTGTTAATCGTGTTGCAGTTTAGTAATTGATAATTAATGGATACTTTCTACATATGTGACCTGTCCTTAAGTTTTAACTCATTTTCTTTGTTTTAATTTACATGATTGGAGTTTCATGAATTATGAACTATTTGGGGGTTCACATAGTCTTAACTCTTAAGTAAAAATTTTTGGTGATTTGGATTGTGTGTAACCTTTAATCAGGCTCATGGCCCCTGTTTCTTAAAAATACGTCTGACACTTGACACACGTAATCAAAATTTTCCAGGTTAGCAATAGACGGGCACGTAGATGGATAAATGATCGTATATTGCTGGAGCTTGTACCTCGTTTGACTGGAGATGAAATTAGAGGGTTGTTTGCTCCACCGCCTTTTGGTAAGGCACTTTAATAATTAGTATATGCGTGTGTGTGTGTAAGTGTAATTGGATAGTAGTGGCTTGGCTTTTATCTCTTTCCTACTTTAAATCTAATCACGCATGCAATGCAAAGTATGACTTACCTGCATAACCAACAGTTGACCAGATGAATTGAAGACTTGTAATGTCAGTTTTATGACATCATCTGTTTATTAACCAAAAGTGCCGCCGCTGAGCCATAACTAAAACGCTTTTCATTTAGAACCTTTTAGAGTTTGCATGCTATCTATATACAATTCTATTTTTGGGCAAACTGCATAAAAATTTATCCAACTTAACAACTTTACACATATAGTTGTATATATTGAACTTTAAGTTTTATGGTTTGATACTTTGATGTAACCAACTTTCAAACTTACCTCATGATGCAAAAGAGGTAAAGCTGGATACATTCCTTGTATAAGTTTAGCTAATTTTTAGAAGTTAATTCATTATTTACAGTCCAATACAAACAAATAGTAATGTGTGCAAGTTAAATGCATTTGCATTTTGTTTCCCTTTTATCTTTCCTTCTTTAGTTGGCCAAGCAGTAATATTAGCCTCCATGGCCCATGCTATGTTCTTTATTTCCTGACCTGGCTGGCAACATGATACATCATTCATTTATGGTTCACTTTGCAGGTGATGAGGCACAGCCTTCGCCATTTTCGATGACAAATGTGGGGGAGTGGGACAAGTTTAGGAATATAGACATGGATAAAGAGGTTTTCCACTTCTCTTGTTTGTCAATCTATCTTTTTCCCATCACTTCTAATCTAGGGAAAAACTGATTTTAAATCTGGTCTTTCTTCTGATGCCGATGTCAACATCCTATTGTTGAATTTAACTCTGCTTCCTATTTCAGTACCTCCTTTAATATGGTAGGTTGGCGTGAAAAAGTTTATATCTTAGCAACAAGAATACTATATTACGCTGTTTATCTGCTATTAGTTAGCTACTTAGCTATTATGATCAGAAAAAGTTTTTGTAATTGTATTTAGCGATTTTATTATTATTTAAAACAAAATTGAATGAAGACATGATCTGTTATGTTTCATGTTTTTGTAGTTGTAAAAATATTTCAGCCTTCTAAGTTTTTCCCCTGTAGGCTGGTGCAATAGAGGCCCTTAAAGGTTCCTCATCAAAGAAGAAAAGCAGCGTGGATGTTGATAAGATAGCTGCGCTGACTGCATGGCACAGGGTTGACTGCAGAACCAGAGAGGCATTTCGCCGAAGCTTTCTTCCTGAGCTTGTTAATGGCTTTGAGGTATTCTACAACCTATAATATACACCTACATTTTTTTGCTTGTAAAATGACTGTGCTTTTAAATCGTTGCAATTGAAATATCTGAATTTTTGTGAGGTTCTCTTAAAAGCAAAGACGGTTTTGGCCTATTTAGGAAATGGGTCCAATGGATTAACCTCTTCAATTGTTATTAAAGTAATGTGATTTTTGCAATCATAGTTGATCATACTGATTGTTTATGAAATAACAAACAGTTTTGGACAAAAGTGCTGGAACCCAACCCGTCCAGTCTGGTTTTGATTTATACAAAATTAACCCGTAACCCAACTCGGCTGACCATCTCATTTTGCTATCTTTACCTTAAAATCTGTGCTTTTCTTGATCGGCACATAACCTGGGAATGTACTGTTTTCAGGTGAACATACGAGCCTTTGTCTCAGAGGCAACTAATGAGGAGGTTCTTGTGATGTATGCTCAAGATCCTTTCCATAGGTTGTTACTTCATGGTGTTTGTGAGGTAAAATATAAATCTACTTCAGAAAGTTTTTATTTAAATTAGGGGAATTTGAATTAAATAATCCAAACTTTGTCGGGTTGGAAAGCAATAATCCCAATTTGAAAATTGGAATCTAATAGGCCTAACTTGTCTGGGTTTTTTATTTTACTGGACCAAAACTAACTGCGTTTAACCCAGTTAGTTTTCTACCTACGTGGCATGTCATTTTTATGCTTTTTATGTATTCTTTTGATCCATTGTACTTTATGGCATGCCACATAGGCAAAACACTAACTGTGTTAAATACAGTTAGTTTTGGTCCAGTGAAATAAAAACCAATACAAGTTGGGACTGTTAGATTCCTAATTTCAAGTTGGGATTATTGCCTTCCAACCCGACAAAGTTTGAATTATTTAATTCCAATTCCCCTTAAAATTATTATCCGTACTACCTATCTTGATCTTGGATGTTCTCGAACTTAAATCGTCTTATCCACTTTTAGAACGATAACCGAACCCTGGTGTTTGGATCCGCTTTTATTACATGTAGTTATTCCTTGAATGCCACTGCCACCTGCTTAATGCAAGCTGCATTTTATCTGATCTCATTGATTAGCAAGGTGGGACCTGTGAATTTCATGGTATCGGCCTATCGGGTTGTCACGGTTACCAAACAAGAGGAAAAAATAATTCTTGACAACAATTATTTAATATCAAATGGTTACTTTGCACATCTAAATACCCCCAAAATTCTCTTTATAATCGACAGTTCTACAACTTGGTGTCAACAACCGAGTCTGAGACCAAAGGTACAAAGGTGCTGAAGATGACCAAAATCAAGAAGAAGAAAGCGGGCAACAAGGAGCTCCCAACCATCACACTTTGTGAGTTCCTGAAAATGGCAAAAGATGGTTTCTGGTAGGCGTTTTAACCTACCCGAGTCACTATTACAACCTGTGTAAATAGTTAGCTTATGCTTGTACCAGCTAAAACGTAACTGGATGTAAACTTATTTCTGTTGTACCCGCCCTTTGAATAACCTATTTCTAGCTCTGCTAAGGTGGTGGAAGTGCCAAAGATTGTTGTAACACTCTTTTATTCGACTTTGTTGGATATTTATTTCGATTGTTTGCTAAATAATGATATCCTTAAGTAGTGATATGTTAAACATGTATCACTCTTATGGAATGAGAACATGTTTCAACTATTGTTGTTGCAATTTGTTGTGTTGTAATTATTGACTCCCAAGTCTAGATTTAAGCTGCAATATCTAGGGAATATTGCAGATTAAAGGTTACCTGAATGCCTCGCTCTTTGAAGATCGGAATACATCATGTATGTGATGTATGAGTATCATGTACACGTATAATATATGAGTATCATACGCGTATACTGACGAGAGCTAATAGTTGTAAAAGCCTCATGGTGAATTATGAGCCTTGGGATTAGATGGCTTCTTCTTCCAATGGAATCAGGTGACAGTAGGGGCAAAGCTTTTAAGGGGCCGAGAGGTGCGCCGCCCTCTCCTTAACACTGTAAATTTACGCGTTTTTCTCCAAAAACTTTATATGTATCGAGTCCGGCTCTCCTGTTTTAAGGGCCCTATGACTTTTGGCCCCTTCAATTTTTTTTTTGACGCTCCGTCATTGGCGACAATGTTAGCCTTATTTGTTGACAAGCCAGTTAGTGCAAAATTTTAACGTGTCTGCATTTTTAACTTCGTTACACATTTTACGTTTTGACTATTCGCTACTTTGAATAAGCGAGATTTGTGGAATCCCTTCTAGTTCCACTCAACTGATTAGTAAGTATCCTATTGCATCAATGTTCGAGGCCTATCATATAGTCTCTTCTTGACTTGATTGAAGTGTCTACCAAATTTTGATAAAGTCAACTTGAAGAGAAGCTTGGGTGACTAGCGTAGAGAGTCAACACGAAATACCTTCTAGTCTATCTATATATCTATCCCGAAGGATCTATAAGACCATCCGCTATGGTGACCTGAAGCTTAGGTTGGTCAAGCAAATGATTTAAAATAAAGAAAATTGATGAAAAGTCTACAGCGGTTGTTGTACAGACAAAGTTACGTACTTTCATAGCTACTTTTGATTCTTTATCTCTAATCTCTTTTGATTTTGTATTTTATACCATGGAATCTTCGTTTCCAAACTTTTATTTGAAACTTGGAGATTATACAGATTACCCGAATAGTCAATACAATGAAACACTCTGTTTATTCAAATCCGAGTCGAGCTCTTCTCACTGTAAGTTTTCAAACCTCAAAAAATAAACCGTAATAGGAAAAACATTCATTCTTTAAAAAACACTAAAAACTATGCATAGTCGGTTATTACATTAAAAAACATTCGTTCTTTAAAAAGCCCTAAACTTATCTAATAGAAATCCTAAAAACATTTAAAAACATTGTCACATCATCGCAACATTTTATAACGACAAAAAGCTGTCTAGCTAGAAGTTAGAAAGCGAAAGTACAACGCAACAACCATAGCTTAGTCGACTATTACATTGATACCGTCTTTGAACCAACCATAGCTTAGTCGACCACAGGTAGTCTAAGTAGATGTATTTAAATATGTATCAAAGTCATAATATGAACATACCACAGAGACTAAATTTCTAATTTTTTTTTTTTTTTTTGCTTCTAATTCTGCTGCTCAACATGTATTGACATCAGTAGTTGAATTGAGAGAACAAACCATAAATAAGATATCAAGACCTTAATATGCATAATTTGCTAATGAAAATTTTCAACTAACATTGACCAAATACAGTGAAATAAAAGCCATAAAACTAGCCAACAATAAGGTAACAAGTTGATTGTTAACAGTTAATCTTCAAACGGATACTGCTCATACCTAATAGAACAATCGTTAAGCAGCGCTCTAGCACCAATCGCATTGCTGCAAGAGCTTAGCATCTGTCCTTCTGCTGCATCAAGACAAGTTTTGCAATCTGCACTTGTAAGGTTTTTATTACAAGAAGCATGACCATAGGCGAACGCGTTAGGATAAGGAGAGATGTTTTGGTAGTTGTAACCTTGTTGTGAAGGTGTAACCGTTGTTAGTTCATCAAGAACATATGCTAGACTTATGGTAAATGGGTCACCTTTAGTATACGTGCCTGAGTTACAAAGAATACTGATCACGTTAGTGTTTGGTGCACTTTGTACCACGTTGAATATACCGAATAATCCTAGTACCCAACGCGGTGATAATCAGCGTCTTAATTCGGAGAATATCCATGGTTTATCTTCTGAATGATCTCTAATTCTTTATGGCTTATTTTCATCTATAATGATATATAATAATAATAGTGGTCATATGGATGTTGTATGATTGTATTATTTAACAATGCCTCCAAGTCTCCTTTTTTGGTCCTTTTGCTTGTCTTTTTTTGCAGAGCTGAATGCACCTTTGTTTTATATTATAAAGAGTTGATGCATGTGGGACACTAGCATAAGTTGTCTTTATTTTTGGAGAAGGACCAGTGGACCACTTCCTTGATAACTGGCTAAATGAATTAATCTCAATTATTCTGGTTGGTCCTTTTTTTGACCAGATATATGATGCTATTTGTACTTACTGCATTACATGAAGTTTTGAATTTTGGAAGATGTAGTGTTGAGGTACCGACTAGCTATTAATCATGTTTAGTTGGATTAGGATTTTATATGTAATTTTTAGTTATGCGTACACACACATTTTTATATGTAATTTTTTTAAGTAGGCATACTTTAACCCCTTCCTCGACTCACATCTTTACGTATATAGGATTAATCGCCAAAATTTACGGATTTTGGTAGAAATCTGACCGAAAATTACAGATTCTGGCTAGAATTTGGCTGGAATTGCTAGACAACTACTAACTAGCGATTAATCGGTGATTACTTGGTGAACCTCCGACTAGCGATTATTCGGGAGTTTAGGCGCGATTTTTACAACCATGGGAAGATGTCATCTTTTATCTTTATTGGTGATTTTAATCTTTTGAATTCTTTATCAAAGTAATGCAACTCTGTATTTTAACTTCTTTTTATTTTATTTTTTTTTATTTATTTATTTATTATTATTATTATTATTATTATTATTATTATTATTATTATTATTATTATTATTATTATTATTATTATTATTATTAGGGGAAAGTGAATATGGGGCTGTTACGCATTTAACTTAGATACGAAACCATCAAAACTATTAGAAGTCGGCTTGTTTCTTGGAAAGCGAGAACCTTGTCCATTGGTGGTCGCTTGGTGCTAATCAAATCGGTTTTAGAAAGTTTACCCGTGTATTATCTTTCGCTTTATAAAGCCCCTAAAGCGGTTATAGCCTCTATATATGGAGTCTATCATGCGGCGGTTTCTTTGGGCAGGGTCTAACGATGAGAGGAAAATTGCGTGGGTTGCTTGGGATGTAGTTTCTACTCCAAAGAAAAATGGTGGGTTGGGTGTGGCGAAGTTACAAGATGTTAATGATGCTCTTATGCTGAAATGGTCTTGGAGATTTAAAAAAGATGCTTGTAGTATGTGGAAGAAGGTCATTATGGGGTGTCATGGCTCGGGCAGACCTTGGTCCTTCCTCCCTTGTGTAGCTTCTTCGCTTGGCTGCTGGAGAAACATTGTCAAAGTCAGCGAAAGCAAAGATCCCAACGATATTCCTCTAAAATCGTTTTTTGTTTCAGAGATTGGGGACGGGGCTTCGATTAGCTTCTGGGGAGATATTTGGCTTAGAGAGTCTCCTCTTCGGCTGATTTATCCTAACCTTTTTAGGCTCGAGAGACTTAAATGGGTCAAAGTTTCAAATCGGATTCAGGTTGTTAATGGCTATAAAACTTTGAGGTGGGATTGGCTTTCAAATCCTTCTTCAGCCGAGGAGGTGATTGAGCTTTTCAACTCCTTAGTGACATTCATCATTTCTCGTGGAAGGGTGGGCAAGACAATTGGAGATGGATACCGGAGGAGGACGGGTTGTTTACTGTTGCATCGGCTAAGAAGTTATTAGCTAAAAAACACTCAAGGAGGTAATGGTTCGGCGGTTAAGTGGAAGGGTTGGGTGCCTCTCAAATGTAAAGTTTTGGTGTGGAGGGTGGCTCCCAATAGGCTGCCAACTATAGTCGAACTAATCAAACGGGGAGTGAAGTTCTGCGTTTTTTTAGCTCCAAATTCAAAGAGACTATGCCTCGAAGACCGAAGCTGGTAGTGTATGGATTGAAGACGGTACAGGCCGAGGACGTAGTAAATTTGATAAAGATGTTTTCGGTTCAAGAAATTAAAAACGCGGTCTTTGATTGTGGCGCGGATAAAGCATCTGGGCCAGATGGTTTCAATTTCCGATTTATTCGGACATTTTGGGATGTTTTCGACAAGGATTTTGAGGATATTTTGAATCGGCTCCATACGGTTGGAAGGTTCAGCGCGGGGGTTTCTTCTTCTTTCATTACTCTTATTCCGAAGGTGGGTGATCCGGTTAATCTTGGGGACTTTCGGCGATCAATCTTATCGGATGTATTAGTAAGGTGGTGTCGAAGGTGTTGGCGAATCGGTTACGAGGGGTCATGTATAAAGTTGTGTCCGAAAATCAGTCCGCGTTTTTAACAGGCAGGTACATTCTTGACGGCCCTATTATGACTAATGAGGTCATAGCTTGGGCGAAAAAACGTGAAAAAAAAGTATTTGTGTTCAAGATTGATTTTGACAAAGCGTACGATAACGTGAATTGGGATTTCTTGATATCGGTTTTTTGAACAAATGGCTTTTCCGTCGAAGTGGTGTGATTTGATACGTGGGATTTTGGTCTCAGCTAGATCGACGGTTTTGGTGAATGGATCACCTACGTTTGAGTTTGGCTGCCAGAAAGGTATTCGTCAGGGAGACCCGACTTCTCCTTTTTTGTTTATTATTTTGATGGAGGCGTTTTTTGGTTTAATGAACAAGGCAAGCAACATAGGCGCTTTTGATGGTATTCGGCTCCCTAATGATGGTCGGGTTCTTTCGCATTTGTTATATGCGGATGATGCGATGTTAATAGGAGAATGGTCCGAATTCAATTTCGTTAACATGAAAAGGATTCTGCGAATATTCTTTTTATGCTCGGGATTGAAAATTAATTTAAATAAATCGGTTTTGTATGGTGTTGGGGTGGATAGTGAAGAGCTAAAGAATCAAGCCGATGGTCTAGGCTGTAAAGCAGGTGAGATTTCTTTTGTTTATTTGGGATAAAGGTGAGGGCTAATATGAATAGGATTGCAAATTGGGACCCGGTAGTGATCACTTTCAAACGAAGGTTGTCGACATGGAAAGCTAATACCTTATCTATCGGTGGTCGGGTTACGTTAATTAAATCGGTTCTTGACAGCTTACCCACATATTATTTTTCTATGTTTAAAGCGCCTGTGAAATAATAAATACTTTGGAAGGCCTTATAAGGTGCTTCTTATGGGGTGGTTCGGACGAGGTGAGGAAGATGAGTTGGGTAGCATGGGAAGTGGTCACAAAACCCATTCGGGAGGGTGGTTTGGGGATAGCTCGGTTGGATGTGAATAATATGGCATTGCTTGGCAAATGGTTGTGGAGGTTTTATAATGAACAAAATGCGCTGTGGAGGAGAGTTATAGTCTCTATACATGGTGCTAGCCGAAGTTGGGGAGTTGCTCCGGTGAATAGTTCTATTACCGGCGTATGGAAGAATTGTGTTACATTTGGAATAAACATGAAGTTCAAGGTGTCGGCTTTAAGAGTATGATACGGGTCAACTTGGCAATGGTAAGCAAATTCGGTTTTGGTTAGATGTGTGGGTGTGTGAGGAGCCGCTAAAAGACAAGTTTCCATCTTTGTTCATGCTTGAAAAGAATAAACCGACACTCGTTTGTGATAGATTACGATTAACAAATAATATTCCGGGGCTGTTTTGGGAATGGAGCCGAGCTCCTAATTCCGTGGAAGAGATGGATGCAAAACGGCAACTTGAGAGGATGGTTCAGGATGAGCGATTGCAAAACATTCATGATAGGTGGGTTTGGAGAGTTGGTGATGATATAGGCTTCACAGTGGCATCGGTCAAGAAGTGGCTACGTGGAGCGGATTCTAATAATACAGGTTGTTTTGGTTTCACGTGGAGTAAGTGGTTCCTAACAAATGTAATATTTTTATGTGGAGAGCGTTTTTAGATCGTCTGCCTACTAAGGTGGCTTTGATGCGACGGGGCATATGGATAGATAGTCAAATTTGCGTTTGGTGCGAGAGTTGTGAAGAATCTATTGAGCATCTACTGACGGGTTGCGGTATTGCAGCAGACATTTGGCAAGGCATATCGACATGGTGCAACATTCCAGGTACGTTTTTGTTTCATGTCAATGATTTGGTGGAATGGCACGAGCATTGCGACACTACCAGGAATAAGAAGTTGGTGCTACATGGGATAATTATAATTGCTTGTTGGAGGATTTGGAAGGCGAGGAATGAAACTATATTCTCAGGTAAGGAGCCGAAGGTTGTCGACATGATTGCGGACATTAAGACCTTGGATTTCTGTGGTATAAACATAGGTTTAAAGGTGGTGTCGTTGATTGGGATAGATGGTGTTCTTTTGATGTGATGTAAACTTTATGGTTTTCGGCTTCCTATTCCGTCTTGGGAATAGATGGTTGGTGTTGTTGGTGTTTCTGTTAATGAAAGTTAAGTTTCAAAAAAAAAAAAAAAAGAAAGAAAGAAAACCCCTTGTTGGTTGAATGTGATTATGATTGGGGAAGAACAAATGGATGAATAGAAAACACAAATAGGAAGAAACATAATAAAGGATTTATTTAGCAATGGAGAGTACGTTGGGGATGCAAAACTGATGGAGAGTAACAAAATAGGTAGGATTGATGTTAATTTTATTTAGTTTTAATCAAAACTACGTAGTTTTGATGGTTTCGTATATAAGTTAGATGCGTAACATCCCCATATTCACTTTCCCCTTATTATTATTGTTTTTTTTTTTGGGGGGGGGGGGGGGAGTTTCTAGGTAAGGTATATAGATAACATAAACGTTCATTCTCTAGTGTAGCAGAAGTAGAAAATTAACAAGAAGGTTAAAGACACCAAATGCTAATCAACTCATTAGATCGGCTTTCGCAGTATGTGATCCAGGATTAACTACCCTTTGAAATCACTACTAAACACCTAAAGTACAAAGTACTTGTCACTAGTGCTAAACATATGGCGCCTATCGACCCAAAGTAGTTATTTTCTCGTTCATACATTCCACAAGTATGTATGTATGCAGACAGCTCGCATCATCATACATGTAAAACTTGCAGGTTATAGTCTTTAATACTCTATTTAGTTATATATCAGTCGTTTAGGCTATTTGGATTGAAAACCAGCAACCTCTCCAAGTTCGTCCACTTCTTTTGCCAGGACTTCCACTTTGTCAACAATCTTCATTAGAAGAAACAACAAGTTTGCAACGTCAAGAGATTCAGCATTTACGGTCCCCTTTAGATTTGATGAAGTTGAAAGTGCGATAAGTTCTAGTTTGATGGACTGCAGCTTTGGCACTGTTATGGCCTTTGCCTGACATCTCTTCATATTCATGATACTTGTTCCTAGCTCACGCATCGTTAGTCCTAGTGACAATGCAACACTTGTACATGGCTCTTTGATTACATGCTTTAGCGGTGTTGAGGACTGAGTACAAGAGAGTAGCAATGTAAGTTAATTATATATGATATCTAATGAAATGGAGAGATTAGAAAGCGATGAGCGCTATGAACCTGTAATGGTGATTTAACGCACTCTTGCATTGACATAATAATTGAAGCTAATTCCCTCGTAAGCTCGCCTATCTGTATATATTTCTTCCAAGGATAATAGAGTCCAAATTTTCCATGCCAAGGTTCCCATCTTGCGAAATTCGCCTAATAATCAAATAGGATTAACATAATATTTTCTCACACTAGGTGGACCAAGATAAAGTATCATGAATAAGAGTTGTTACCAATGATTCGTCGCTTGATTTGGAGTGCAATACTGACTTACAATCCCTGACATTAATGCTTGGCGCACTTTCATTTTCACTGACTGCGCTAAAGTACGCTTTCACGCAATCTGCAATGCATTATGCATTATGGTTTCAGATAGTAATACCAAAATAACATTGAAAGCTCATTTTATGTGAGTGTAAGTCTATAACAGTGTAACTACCTTCAATGCAGCAAGCTAGCTTGTCAAACTTAGAGGATGTCGAAAGGTGAAGTTCATCACTAGCCCACATTGGAAATATGAGTAAACTACTGAAAACACATACAGCAAAACCCATGCCAATTGTTGAGAGACGTTCACGGGCTAATGCAATAACTTTATCAGCACGCAAACCAGATACTGCTACTAGATTAAAGGTGAGGATGAATATCATGAAACCATAGTCATATTTCCTTTTTATTCTTGGAATTAATCGACAGTATGTTGCTGCCGCACCTACACATTACAAAGTATTCTTAACAAGCATATTTGATGTATTTATGTATATGTGTGTGTTTATGCTATCTATGAGACTATGACAATTTTGGTTAACAAAAAATATGTGTTAATATTTGTCCTTACCTAAAATAAAGACCGAAGAACCAATGACTACTGCATTCCCAATCTTTCCCAAGTTGTCAGTTAAAATACTCGCCACACACCCTAATCCACCGCCAAGTATAGTTCCAAGTCCACGGAGTAACCCTTTGCTTAATGTGGCACCTGCACATGTACATGTATCGATTATCATGGTAAATGATTTAGGATATTGATATAGTATCTAAAGAACTGATGACAAACCTGCAAAGAACTCAAAGACAACCACAACAGTCATGATGGCCCACATGGCGTTTTCGCCAACTTGCTCAAATAGTGGATCAAGGAGATAAAGAAGCGAAACTAAAACTAACGCAATTCCAACCTTGATGCCATGAATGATTTTTTTCATATCTTGCTCACATTGTTTTTTTGTGAGAGATGATAAAATATGAACACATGATTGTGGTTTCTTTTGTTTGTTATGGTTAGGAGAATTTATTTCTTCGTTTGAAATGTCTATAGCGGTGCTCATGGTTAAGTGTTCCTAGCTAACTAGCAGTTTTCCCTATATGAACGAGCAAGACGTTTTTATGCAAGTTGATTTGTGGAGATGCAACTTATAAGCTTATATACATGTAAGTTTCCATCAGATATCAAACATAAGTAAGTGCGAAAGTCGATATCTGTCCGTGAAAATGCTTCTTCTAGCTTGACCAATCATTTTGATGAAATACATTCTTATTAGTAAGTGGATTCATTTATCAACTTTAGGGAATAAGTGGAAACATGCTTGTCCCTTTTTTTTTTCTTCCTTTTTATCTCTTTTTTTGTATATGGAGTATGGTCTTTTCACAACATGATTTAGTGCAATACGTGTTATTTACGCAAAGTTAATGTGGTTTATGCTAATTGCTCTAGTCGTCATGATTTGAGTTATGATTTGAAGACTGAAAAGATAGTGTCACTAAGTGTAGTTTGCATGTCTATTGGTGTGACTAATGCCGAACATAAGTTATTTATTTTTTGTTTCTTTCAAATTTACTCTGCAGCGAGACAATGTTTTAGTTCTTGATCATTTGCACGCTTCATTCAAGTAACGTTACATGTGTTAATGAGTTCGCGATATAGATATGAATATGTAGTACACTAAGTACATGAATAAGTAACTAGGGTGGAAATCAGGAGGGAGTTTAATGTGACTTCAAAAAATAAATAATAAGAAGGCTTATTTTCTTGACTGATAACAACAAGCAAAGTATAGTGCAGCATACCGAGTTGTCCCCACTATAATCTGTCTGTACTGTAATATTGGTTTGTTTCCTAAGTGTTAATACATGGCGTGGAGCACTTGTGGTTAAAGTATCTGATAGCGATACAATACGACGAAGTTATACTATGCTTTATTGCTTTAGTAATTCTTTCATTCGTTGATATACTTCGCCGACGAAAGACTAATAAAGGTTGTTATGCCTTAATTTTCAGCAGTAAATGGAATCCGAGTGGCCTTGTTTTTATACCGCCTGCGAGGAGCATGAGCATGGAATTTTCACTATGATTTCAAGGTAAAATGATTCTTTCACACTTGATTTGTTTTGTGTCTTTATAGTTGTATTTTATTAGAAAATTGCCTAATGTTTCTTGCATTTCTGCTTACCAACTTGTGATAGTTTAGGACAAGTACTGACAGTTAACAATCACAGTTAATCATCTGAGATCAGTTTATCATAATATTAATCATCATCATAGTAGTATTAGTTTACGCCCCACTTACGGTGTGCGCATATAATGATGTATATATGTGTGGCCCTCAGGGGGCAAAAGTAAAGTTGCACTAGTTTTAACGTTTTTTTTTACTAATTTCGTGAAAATAACGTTGAAAAAAACGGACGGTTAATCATGTATCATATGGTGGCGTTGATAGCCAAAACATAAAGGGGTACATGCACCGATCGGGTTTAACCTGATTGCTAAGTGTTTTGTGCCTTATGTCAAAGGCTTGATACCAAAACCACATCGAGCCGGGAGTCTCACTGGAAGAAGCCTCTCTATTCATACGGGTAGAGGTAAGGCTGTCTACATCTTAACCTCCTCAGACCCTACCTTAGCTTTGCTATAGGTGGGATTAACTGAGTATGATGATGATCATAATAGTATTAGTTATAATAATAATAATAATAATAATAATAATAATAATAATAATAATAATAATAATAATATCTCTTGTCTAGTGCTGCTGACATATTTATTTAGTGCTCAAAAGGTTTAAGTAATGGGGATTTGGATTTCACACATTATTTACACTACACATGTGTAGCATAGCCGGCCTAGACATTGTTATTAATTTATGCATGATTTTAACAAAGAACTTGCATCTCCATGTATATATTTTTCAAGATTTTGTTATAAATAATATATTGATAAAAACAATCCAATATTTAATGGTTTCAAAAGATTTTATGTTTACCAAACTAATTCATCTTTCAATGTATCATATGTTTGTCTTCTGTAACATCTTTCATTCCCTTTTCTTTTGGCATGACAAATTACATAACTCAATGAAAATAAATAGGTACAAGACTGTTCGGATAATCCGGAAAGTATCACCTTATACCATACCTGTCTTATTTCCGTGAACCTTTTATAATTAATCCCATACCCGAATAATTAAATTTCCCTATGCCAGCATAATCAGAAGAGACTAAATATTAGGAGACTAAATATTAGGAGATGACTTGACAATAGTAAGCCTCTATCATAATCATTCTTTGACTTTGACCCTACTAATTTTTTTATTTTAGTTCATCATATTGTCCCTAGTATTGGACTTACACTACCATCAATCACAAATTTAAATTTTCAAACCAAATGTAGTGGGGCAAACTTTGCAAAAATTTTAAAAACCTATAGATCATGGGTTTCGAGTTGTGGAATCAGACACACCCGGGACCTTAGCATGTGCATCGGGTTTGCCCTACGTGCAGTTTTACAAGTAGAAGGTCTATAGTGTAATAGTAATAAATTGTCAGGGACTAAAGTTGTCAGCTGTAGGAGTTTTAGAAGTTGGTTATAGGGTATGTTTGGCAGAAAGCTTTTAAGATCTTTTAGGAGCTTCAAGCTTTATGATTTTATGAAAAAGCTCCTACTTAATAAAAAACCTTGTTTGGTTGAAAGAGCTTGAAGCTTTTAGTTCAAGAGAAAAAGCTCTATATTGAAAAGCTAGTGGGTAATAGTGTTTAAGAAAAAACTCCTATTAGCTACAAGCTTTTAATGAGTAAATGGCACAAATACCAATTCTATTATAAAAATAAAATAAAAACTTTCCTTACAAACTTTTAATTATGCTCATTTTGGTCATTTTATTCATTTTATTAAAAGCTCCAGTTACTTTGTCAAACACCAAAATATATTTAAAAAACTATAGCTACCAGCTTCTAGCTACATCTACCAGCTTGCAGCTACCAGCCATCACCTAGTTTTGCCAAACATACCCATACACTCAGTGGCGAAGCTTGAATTTTAAGATGGTGGGGGCCGAAAGTCACGAGACCCAAATTTACATAATATCAAAATCAAATCAGTGGAGCCAGACTTAATATATACAAAATTTTCACACAAAAACAAGGAAATTTACATTACAGTGTCAAAAAATAGTGGGAGCCGGGACACCCTCGGACCCTTTTTAAGCTTCCCCCATGGTTATAGTTTGTTGGTTTAGTGGAATACAATTGTAGCATATCTTGTATAAATAGCTTATTAAATAGCCAATAAACATAGCTATGTTTGATCGAATTTCTTCTCATATTTCTCTTTATTTGTAGCTAACAATTTGGTATCAGAGCCCTCGATTCTTGGTGCTCTTAGCCATTTTCCCAACCACTTTAACCGTTTTTCTTTCATTACTCGCCATTATCAACCATCATTTTCCTTTCAAAAACACCATTAATAACCACAATACTCCTTCACCACCACTAACAAACCTTCACCCTTCCTTAATGATCACCATTAACAATCAATCATGACCACTACCCGTAATCAAACCCTGGAACAAAAGATACAAGAACATGCTTCGACATTTTCTTCGATTAGAAACAACCATCGGAAAGAATTTAAAAGAAATTGAAAGCTTAAAAAGTTTTGTTGTGAAAAATGCAGAGAACATATCAATATCATTTATGAAAACACAATTGGAAGCACAATTAAATGAAGTTTTGAAAATCATTCAAGTAATTTCGATGGTCAATCACATTCAATCAATAATAATAATAGTAGTGGTAGTGGTAGTGGTGGTTGGTAGTCGTAGTGGTTGTAGTAGTAGGTGGTGGTGGTAGTCGTAGTAGTGATATGTAGTGGTAGGTAGAGGTAGGTAAAGGGTAGGTAGAGGTAGTAGGTGGTAGTAGCTACATTATTATTAGTAGTAGTAGGTCGTAGTAGTAGGACGTAGTAGTAGTAGTAGTCGTAGTAGTAGTAGTCGTAGTAGTCGTAGTAGTCGTAGTAGTAGTAGTCGTAGTAGTCGTAGTCGTAGTCGTAGTAGTAGTAGTAGTAGTAGTAGTAGTAGTAGTAGTAGTAGTAGTAGTAGTAGTAGTAGTAGTAGTAGTAGTCGTAGTAGTTGTAGTAGTCGTAGTAGTAGTAGTCGTAGTAGTAGTTCGTAGTAGTAGTAGTCGTAGTAGTCGTAGTAGTCGTAGTAGTAGTCGTAGTAGTAGTAGTCGTAGTAGTAGTCGTAGTCGTAGTAGTAG
>JAUTDX010002033.1:67500-72692 GCA_030844895.1 Ambrosia x helenae
CGTAGCCGTAGTAGTCATAGCCGTAGTAGTCGTAGTAGTAGTAGTAGTCGTAGTCATAGTAGTAGTCGTAGTAGTAGTCGTCGTCGTCGTCGAGTGGTGGTGGTGGTGGTGGTGGTGGTGTGGTGGTGGTGGTGTAGTAGTGGTAGTAGTGGTAGTAGTGGTAGTAGTAGTAGTAGTAGTGGTAGTAGTAGTAGTGGTAGTTGTAGGTGGTGGTAGTAGTGGTGGTGGTGGTGGTGGTGGTAGTGGTGGTAGTAGTAGGTGGTGGTGGTGGTCATGGTAGTAGTAGTCGTCGTCGTAGTAGTGGTAGTCGTAGTCGTAGTAATCGTAGTCGTAGTAGTCGTAATCGTAGTAGTCGTAGTCGTAGTAGTCGTAGCCGTAGTAGTCGTAGCCGTAGTAGTATCGTAGTAGTAGTAGAAGTAGTCGTAGTCATAGTAGTAGTCGTCGTAGTAGTAGTAGTAGTAGTAGTAGTAGTAGTAGTAGTAGTAGTAGTAGCCGTAGTCGTAGTAGCCGTAGTAGTCGTAGCCGTAGTAGTGGTCGTGGTCGTAGTCGTAGTGGTAGTCGTGGTCGTAGTCGTAGTGGTAGTCGTAGTCGTGGTAGTGGTAGTGGTAGTGGTAGTGGTGGTAGTGGTAGTGGTAGTGGTAGTGGTAATGGTAGTAGTAGTGGTAGTAATAGTGGTAGTGGTGGTAGTGGTAGTGGTAGTGGTAGTGGTTGTCGTAGTGGTAGTCGTAGTGGTAGTCGTAGTGGTAGTCGTAGTGGTAGTAGTAGTGGTAGTAGTAGTAGTGGTAGTAGTAGTGGTGGTGGTGGTAGTAGTAGTAGTAGTGGTGGTAGTGGTGGTCGTAGTAGTAGTAGTGTGGTGGTAGTAGTAGTAGTGGTTTAAGTAGTGGTAGCCGTGGTAGTAGTAGTGGTAGTAGTAGTAGTAGTAAATTTTCAGTGGATGATGCAGGGAATCTGGTTTAAGGCTAATGTTATATTGGTTCCCTCAACCAATTATGACATGGTCTTAGGAGTGCAATGGCTGCAAACATTAGAAGATACAGTGTGGAATTTTAAGAAATTGACCATGAAGTTCAAGATCAACGAGCAATGAGTAGAATTAAAAGGGTTTGAAAATAATAAAGTGACTTGATTTTCTGTTGAGAAATGGAAGTGTTGCTTAATTCTGAGGGTGAGATTGTATCAATCCAAATGTTTAGTTTACGACCATCAATAGGGGAATTCTATCAACATGACACTAAGGTAGGGAACGCCTATAGTAATGCAACCTTACAGTAACTCTTAAAGCAATATGAAGATGTCTTTGCAGTCCATCAAGCCTACCTTCAAAGAGAGATTGTGATCATAGGATCATGTTAAAGGATGAAAATGTAACTATTAACCAGAGGGCTTATAGATACCTAGCAGGTCAGAAAGATGTTTAGGAATAATTGACCAAAGAATTGTTTGGACTATGGAGTGTTGGGGACCAACACGAGTGCTTTTGTATCTCCAGTGGTACTAGTTAAAAAATACGAAACATGGAGAGTTTATGTGGACTTCAGGAAACTCAATGAGGCCACTATTAAAGATAGATTTCCTATACTACTCATTGACCAATTATTAGATGACCTTGGAGGTGCAACTGTTTTCTCTAAATCAGACCTAAGAGTTGGTTACCATCAAGTTAGGATGGAGAAGAATGATGTGCACAAGACTGCTTTCAGGACACATCAGGGTCTTTTTGAGTTTGTCGTCATGTCCATTAGGTTGACTAATGCTCTTGCAACATTCCAGGCCCTCATGAATAACACTCTTCAATATCTTATGAGGAGGGCAACCCTAGTTATTTTTGATGACATTCTAGTCTACAGTCCGACTATGGAGCAACATATTGCGGACCTTGAGCTGGTATTATCTCTTTTGAGACAACATTCATTACTTGCCAAAAAGTCTAAATGCTTATTTGGAGGGGCTACCGTAGAATACTTACGACACATCATTTATGGGGCATGGGTTCAAACAAATCCTAATAAAATTATTGCCATAAAGAATTCGCTAGTTCCTATCAATTAAAAACAACTAATGGGGGGGGGGGGGGTTGGGGTTAGCTGGTTATTATAAAAGGTTCATTAGAAGCTTTAGTGCTATTGCAAACCTATGATTGAACTATTGAAGAAAAAAATCCTTTGAGTGGAACCTATTAGCACAAAAGGCTTTTGATCAATTAAAGGAAGCCCTTACAACAACACCTATTCTTGCCTTACTAGACTTCAATAAAGAGTTTGTGATAGAAACTGATGCCTCAACCAAAGGAATATGGTCAATCTTAATGCAAGAAGGTCATCCTTTGGCTTTCATATGAAAAGGAGTTACTAGCTATCCTTATTGCAATTAAACAATGACATCATTATATAACTGTGAAGATTTTTATCATCAAAACTAATCATAATTGGGATATACTTAATGGGATATACTTATGAAAATGCATAACTCCACTCCAAAAAACATGGTTAGCCAAATTAATGGGATATTACTTATGAAAATGCATACAAGCAGGGTGCTAAGAATCTAGTTGCTGTGTGGTCTATCTAGAGTGACAGGTATGGCCTTTTTGAAATTGGAATCAAAACTATACGAATCCCTTATCGTTGGACATAATCAAAGCATCCTAGCTAAATGATTCTCATTTGCAATCTATATTACTAAAATCCAACAAGGAGAATTATTCCTCATGTTACTTTGGATGGCTCTTATTGAAAAGAAAGGCTAAACTATGGGTGGGGGGTATGATAACTTCCTTAAATGGACATCCTGCAACTTTTCATAACTCTCCTGGTGGCCACTCTATTTTTTGTCCCACTCTAAAAAGATTGAAGAGTTTTTGCTATTGGAAGGCTTCTATAAAGAAGTATCTGCTTATGTAAAGAAACTGTATGATTGCCAACAGGCTAAATGTGAACCAATAGCTAGTCTAGGGTTGCTACAGCCTCTTCCTATTCCAACTCATGTTTTTCATCTCAAGGCTGCCTAGAACTCAATGTAAAGATACAATCCTAGTGGTGGTAAATTGGCTAAGTAAAATGCACATTTTATGGCCTTAACTTATCCTTACACTGCACCTCAAGTGGCTTAAGTTTTCTTAGACATTATTTTTAAACTACATGGATGTCCAATTAGTAATGTGTTGGATAGAGATCCCATTTTTCTAAGCCTATTTTGGAAGGAGTTATGAGGCTACAAGGAGTCCAATTTTGCTATTCAACAGCCTATCACCCTTAAAGTGATGGCCAAACATAGGTTTTAAATAAGTGCCTAGAGTCCTATTGAGATGCACATGTATGCATTATCCAACTCAGTGGCTAAAATTGGTTGAGCATGGTTGAGTGGTGGTATAACACCACATATCATTCCTCCGTCAAGACTAAACCTTTGAAGCCCTTTATGGTTTCCTACCTCTGGTCCATATTTCCTTATCCCAATGATACCCAGGTGGCAAGAGTAGAAGAGAACCTACACAGAAAAAGCAAAGATAGCCAAGTTAAAAGACTCACTACTTCAATCCAGGAACAGAATGAAGCAGTATGCAGATAAGAATAAGAGTGACAGGACTTATGAAGTAGAGGACCGGGTTTACTTAAAGCTCAGACCTTTTGTCCAGTCTTCTATGAGAATTCAGAAAAACACTCAAAGTTGGGACCTAAATTATTTTGGACCATTTTTAATCATAGCAAAAGTGGGAAAGGTACCTTATAAGTTGGATTTACTTGAGAATGCCCAGAATTCATAATGTGTTTTCCACGTGTCTTATTGAAACGAGCTCAAGGAAGCCATTCACCTACATTCTCCTTGCCTATTGGTCCTCGATTCATTCTGCAACCTAGAGTATTGATTGACAAAAGATTAGTAAAAGAGGGAAATCGAATGGCAATTGCTGATTCATTGGCATGACTTACCAATTTCGAAAGCTACGTGAGAGTTCATTGAAGATTTTAAGCTTAGGTTTCCTTCTTTTTTTTCTTGAGGTCAAGGAAGTTGTTTTGGGGGAAAACATATGCTACAAGTAGAAGGTCTATAGTGTAATAGTAATCAATTGTTAGGACTAAAGTTGTGAATTGTAGGAGTTTTAGAAGTTTGTTGTAGTTCGCTGGTCCAGGTGGGAAAACAATTGTAATAGATCTTGTATAAATAGTTGATAAAACAACCAATAAACATAACTATGTTTGATCGAATTCTCCTTTTGTTTCTCTTTTTTTATTCGTAGCTAACAATGTAGTGGTAAATGTCTAAATTATTCAAATCTTGTTTCCATTAGTTTTCTTACCATAACATAACCTCTTAGGGCTGTTCATTTTTATCTAAAACACGACCCGAATTCGAAGTCACCCGAACCTGAATTAGAGAATACATGAAAACGGAACCCAAATAACTCAAACCCGATTAACGCAAACCTTAAATGGATCGGTTATATGGGTCACTTTTTCGTAAGAAAAAACCTGAACAACCTGACCCGAAAAAACCATTATTTGAAACCCAGAATAAAAACGCAAACATTTAATGTCTTTTTTTTATAGACGCGTTTAAGCTTTTTTCATAGATGTCTTTAAGTTTAAAGGTTTTGTATCATAAACATTAAGTTTTTAGGACTTTTAAATATTATTATATCATATTGTCAAAATGATGTTCGAATTTTGATAACAATTTTAAGTTACATGGCAAATTGATGATATTTTACAGATGAAATAAAACATTTTTCATATTAATCTAAATCCGAAAAACCGAACAAACCGATCCGAACTAACTACCCGAACCCGAATAAGCCCAACCCGACTCACCCAAACTTTACAATGGTTTGACTATCGGGTCACTTTCTCTCGGCTAAAACCCCAAACAAACTGACCCAAAAAACCAGAAACCCAAAACAATAACCGAAGAACACCCCTGCAACCAAGCGTACAATCAAGCGAGCATACTTTGAACGTTTTCCAAGCAAGCGAGCCACAAGTGACAATTTATTTGAATAGTCCTACTAACCATATAGAGGGTTTATACGAAAATAAAAGTATGTTAGTAACAAACTAATATTGATGTATGTGACCTTTATTTTGATGAAGAATTGAAATTCTTATCAAAAGCATAGGTTAGTTTTTTTATTGAGATATATTCTTATTAACGGGATCAAACATTTGTAGTTTAAACCAAAAGGTGTAGTCTTGTTA